>ML824982.1:49016-69123 GCA_009831015.1 Picea engelmannii
ACTCCACGAGCTTATCATAGGTACTCGGATCTACTGCTATCTTTGTGATGACCTTGTAAACACCATGATTTAAACTTGGGCCGGATTCAAGCTGAGAAGATCAAAGAGTATCATTGAGAGAAGATCACTAAGATAAAAAAATGCTTTCTTCACTAAAGAGATTTGCAGGCTCAACATCGCCATGAAAATGATGCAGTTATTCTGCATGCCTTCACACACTTGACAACAACGAATTCAATTACCACAGAATCTCTTGACCCTCTAACTCATGTAGTACACAACTATCTCACAACTCAACACCCAACTCTCCATAAGCATACACCTCACTGGAATTGAACTTATGACCTCCAAGGAGAAAACACATGTTCTTAACTATTAGGTCCACTCATGTTGTACACAACATCAAATTATTATGATCCTTCTTATAGTGTATTATTTTAACATTCCTTGACTAAGTGCATTGATTTCAATGCAAAATTATTATGTTCATTTTCATATTGCATTGACTTTAATATCAAAATTAATAGGGTCATTCTTATAGTGCATCAATGTAAGCATCGAGTTCTTAAGTGAATTGATTTCAAAGTAAAGTTATTATGTTTCTCTTTTTTCAGAATATAGTTATTAAGTTCTTTCCTTGAATGCATTGAAATGCATTGATTTTTGTAATGAGTGATAGTGTTTCTTCTTACAATGCACTAGTGCTTTCTTCTATGTTATAAGGTATACATATAGAGTAAATTATTGAACTAAACATAATCATGGCTCCTCATAATGTTGAAATTGAAGAACAAACAAAGGTAATGTGTGGATATCTTATGAGACACATAGGGAATGAATCACATGAACAAATGGAAAACCAAATAAGATAACATTGTGAACAACATAACTTGCAAAGAAAAAATCCATCACATAGAGTTAATTTCCTTCGTAACCTTTACTATCGGTAATGAACTCTATCGATCACATATAGTTCAATACCTTTGAGGGTGACACATAGAGTTCATGCCAGATAGAGTTCATTACCTTCCTATCCTTATAACTAATATGGCCTAGATATCTACCAAAAGCATCATAAAAAATAAATGACATAAACAAAAGGAGAACCTTGGTTCCCCTATGTAAAACTACCAAAATAGAGCATATGTGGCCCACCCAAGAGAACATGTACCTACTTCTGCCATTGTTTAATATCCCCTTGTTCCTTAGGATCTTCATCAATCAGGATGGGGTTGGAGGGGGTATCTTCAAATGCTTGAGTAGGTTCAACTGCTACCATTGGGTTGTGTTTGATGTCCTCTAGGTCTGCCACTATAATGTCAATGCCATAAATATCTCTAAAGAGTACTTCAAACTTTTTATCCATTATATCTAATTTATGAAGAATATCTTGTTGTCGTTGACCTATTTCCTCCACTACCTATGCTATGGAAGTTTTATTAAGCTAGAAGTGCTTTGTAAGCTTGAAAATTTTGGTATCCCTGGAGCATGAAACCCCATGTCTGGAACCCAGTCCTTAAATTCTACTTCCACTTGTTCATTGGATAGTTTACTCCTTTTCCACTTGGCAGAGTCCTGAATATGGGTGACCTCTTCCTTGACATCATTAGAGAAATGATAATGATATTTGAATGTTTCCTTGATGGAATCAGTTTGGGCATGATCAATGTGTTGGGAGAACTTTGGAGTAGGGGATTCTTAACATTTTTTTGGTCCCCATCTGAGCCCACCTTTGTTGGATGTCAACCACAATTTGTTGCTAGAATTCAACATCTTGGGCTGAGGATGCTTGAATGGATCCACAGAGAGGAGACCCAATGACTATGGGGAGAGAGCATAAGCCATGGTGATAGTCACCCACCTATAGAGAAAAACTAGAAAGCGGCCCCTAAGACCAACACATATGACTTCAAACAACTATCCAACTCATAACCTAAATCATATATATACAATTACCGAGGATTAAAACTGGGGTACAAAATTGTCCCCCCCTTTATTTTTTGGTGTTACATCCCCCTCCCCCTTATTTTTTCAATGTGCTTTGTGCACATCACCATACAAGTGTTCATATATACAATTTTTACATCAAAATATCAAAATAAATATGGTTATGTCTCTTGCATGGAATCTTAAATCTCCCATGTCGTGTCCTTAGGGTTTTAACAGGTCCATTGAACCTTTACCCTCCCAATGGATTTGTTTTATAGCATCTTGAATTTCCAGTAAGGGAAGTGCACTAGATCCACCCTAAAGTCGCCTTTAGGATCCATCTGAATTAAATTCTAGTCAACTACATGGTTATGGTCATGCACATACTTTAAAAAAAATACATGAAATATGTAGATTTTAACCTTGTACAATTAATTATTGCAAACAAATTCTTAATAAAAACAAAAAATCTACAATGGTACACACACATATTACGTAGAGATTTTACCCTGGAAATAAAAACCAGGAAAACCAACAACCAGTTTAGAGCAACACCTCTAATTCTTTTTATTAATCATATTCTTCATCGTTTACAATAAAATATACATATAGGATCCCATGAAATCCAAACCCCTAATCCATTGATCTGGATTAATCAATAACCCTAATTACGCAACAAGAATTAGAAAACCATCAACAAAAACCATGTGCCGAAAAACCGCCAAAAAACAATTTTTTTTTCGGGGGCTTCACCCTCGAACCCCCTTATAGGAGTGCCCCACCCACCTTTGCTCCCATATAAGTGTACATTAAATGGGACCAATCTTGTAAATACTATAACACATACCCAACATTCTCCCACTTGTTTTTTTCTTTGCATACATGGGGTTACATGATCACATAGTCAACAATTCAGGGAAAAAATGCCCATAGATCTTCTACACCAAGATAACTTCTCAATGCTCACAAATTTTGTTAATGAATCTGCAACATTCTCCAAAGTTTCCACCTTCATCAACAACACCTTCTTGTCTTCAACCATGTCTCTCACAAAGTGATACTTAACATTGATATGCTTTGTCTTTGAATGATAAGATGGGTTCTTCACCAAGAAGATTGCACTCTGATAGTCACAAACTATCCTCATAGCTCGTTGTACCAACCCACTACTTGAACACAATATCTGTAACCATACCGATTCCTTTCTTCCATGATTGGATACCATGTATTAATCTTATGTAGTTGAGATTTCCACTACAACTTATTTTTCGCTCATCCAATTGATTGCTCCTCTAAACATGTTAAACACATACTCGTGTGTTGATCTTCTACAATCCAGATCTCCAACCTATTCTGCATCAACAAACCCATGTATGTCCAACACTCTATCCAATCCTGGTCTTCCTTGGTAGCAAAATCCATAACTAGTAGTGCCACAAAAATACCTAAAAACCCTCTTTACTAATGTCCAATGATCCTTCCCTGGATTTGACATATACTTTCTCAAAACTCCCACTGCATGTGTAATGTCAGGTCTAGTACAAACCATTTCATACATCAATCTGCCAACCACACTAGCATATGAAACATGGGACATGTCCTCTTCCTCTTATGTGTTTTCAGACATTGATCCACATATAACTTCACACCTACATGAATAGGAACCTTGATCGGTCTACATTCTTGCATATTAAACCTATGCAATATTGTCTCGACATGTTTCCTTTTATTTAACTAGAGTTTTTTGTTTTCCTGATCTCTTTTAATTTCCATGCCAAAAATGAAATTTGCAGCACCAAGATCCTTCATGTCAAATATAAAGGAAAACTAAGTTTTCACATCCTAGATAATCTCCTTGTTGTTTCCTATCAACAACATATCATTCACATACAAGAACAAATAAATGAGATGATCACCGATTAATTTCAAATACACACAATGATCCATTTTGCTCCTTGTGAAGCCAATTCCCAACATATAAGTATCAAATTTATTATACCACATCCTCAGTGATCGCTTTAACCCATACAAAGAATTTTTCAGCCTGCATACCACCTCTTTCTTTCCCTTCACAACAATGAATTCTAGATGCTTCATGTAGATTTCTTTTTCTAGATCCCCATGTAGGCATGTTGTCTTCACATCCATCTGTTTTAAGTCACAATCAAATGCAATAACAAAAAAAAAAAAAATCTAATAGAAATTAACTTGGAAATAGAAGAAAAAATCTCACCAAAGTCAATTCCCTCTACCCCGGAATAACCTTTTGCTACTAACCAAGATTTGTATTTATCCACTTTTCCTTATGCATTCAACTTCTTCTTAAACATCCATTTGCTGCCAATGGTATTTCTTCCATTCGACAACTCCGCTACATCACAGGTCTCATTCTTGTCTAAGGATGCCATTTCTTCAACCATGGCCTTTTTCTAGAGTTTTCCATCCTATGAATCCATTGCTTCCCTAACAGTTCTAGGATCACCATCAATAATAGACAAAGTAAAATTTGAATGGAAAATCAGGTGGAGTATACCTTTCCGATTGCCTTCTTTCCCAAACCAATATCCTTAATACTGGAGTATGAGGACCTTCTTCTTCTAATTCCTATTCTTTTGTAGAGTCTGATTCATTATCCTTCAACTCAAACTCTATTTTCTTTGGTTCTTCCTTCCTTGGTAGGACTTCCTGTTTGATAACATCTTTGATTTCTCTAAATACCACATCTTGTCTATACACTACCTTCTTATTTTATGGATTCCAAAGATTATAACCTTTCAGACCATCTTTATACCCAATAAAGATAGACTTTTCATCCTTTTCATCTAGCTTACTCTTGTTTTCATTTGGAACGTGAACATATACATCACAACCAAATACTCTGAGATGTGTGAGGGAGTGTTTCTTACAAGTCCATACCTTGTGTGGAGTCTTTTCATCCAATGTTGATGAGAGTGATTGATTGACCAGGTAACATGTAGTACCCAATGCCTTCGCCCAGAATTCCTGTCCTAACCCGATACCACTGAGCATGCACCTTGCTTTTTCCATCAATGTCATGTTCATCCTTTCTGCAACTCCATTATGCCAAGGTGTATATGGAGTAGTATTCTGCCTTTGTATACCACACTTCTTTCAGAATTCTTTGAATTCATTTCTGCAAAACTCTCCACCATTATCCATCCTCAACACATTAATTCTTTTCTCTGTTTGATTCTCCAAAAGATCCTTAAACTCTTTAAACTTGTCAAAGAATTTAGATTTCTTTCTGAGAAATATACCCTCCTTAAACTCTTTAAACCTGTCAAATACTTTAGATTTCTTTCTGAGGAAATATATCCATGTCTTCCTCGAGAAGTCATCTATAAATGAGACACAATACACATATTTTCCTAGTGATGGAACCGACATAGGTCCAAACACATCATTGTGCACCATCTGTAAAATCCCCCCTGCCCTCGTTGTACCAGAGGGGAATCTTACCCAATTCTGCTTCCCATATACACAATGTTCACATAAATCAAAATCCAAAGAGTAGTTAGACATACCTTCAACCATACCTTTACCTTGTAGTAGTCGAAGGCCCTTCTCTTCGATATGCCCTAGTCTTTGATGCCACAACATAGCCTTTTCTATAGAGACTGTAGGAATTTTTTCTTCTTCAGCTCCAATCTCAGGAACAATGGGACTATTACACCCATCACTAATAGTGCTTCCTTGTAGCTTATATGGAGTTCCAAACAGAACTCCATTTAACAACACCATTTCTCCTCAAACCATCCCGTAGATTTGTTTTTCAAACAATGTTTTACCCCTACATATTCCATTTTTCTTACATAAATCAAATTTCTGGCCAATCCTGCGATGTGTAGAACACCAATGAGTGTTATAATCCTTCCATCCATGAAATTAAATTTGACTTTTCCTCATATTATGATTTGGCTATCGAGTCATTATCTAGGAAAACATCACCTCCATCAAACCTTTCATACTCGCAAGACCACTCCCTGTGAGGAGTCATATGAAAGGATGAACTTGAGTCAACCAACCATGCCTCATGATCTACGTGTGTACTTGAAGAAGCCAAGTACACATCCCCTCCTTCTTTCATAGAGATTTTTGCTTCTTTAGAAGGAGCATCTTTAGATCCCTTCCCTCTCTCAACACTTTTGGATCTACATTGCTTCTTGTAGTGCCCATCTTTTCTACATCTCCAATATACCTTTATAAATTTTCTTGGAGATTGAGATATTCCCTTAGATTTAGATCTCCCACTTGAGGACTTATATCTATTTATTTCTTGGGAGTGTCCTCTTACAAATAATGCATATGTGCTCTGTCCTTCCATGTTCTTCAGTCTCATCTCCTTCGGTAACAAGGATGAGACCACATCATCAAAACTTAAAGTAGTTGTATTACTACCTATGGCCACAACCAGACTATCCCACGAGTCTGATAAAGAGCATAATAAATCAATACACTTATCTTCATCAGAAATATTAATATCAATAGATAATAGTTGACTTACCATAGTATTGAAGGCGTTCAAATGATCTGTCACCAAGTCTCCATCTTTCATCCTTAGGTTGTACAACTTATTCCGCGGGAATAATTTATTTACTAGGGACTTTTACTGATACAAAGCCCCTAACTTATCCCATAATGCCTCGGCCTTAGATTCCCCTAATTCGTTAAATAATACCGAATCTAAGAGACACAACTGGATTTGGCTCTTTTCCTTTCGATCCAACTTTTTCCAGTCGCTAATGTTCTTGTAGGTGCAGTACCTGGATCCACAACAATCCATTGATATTTGTCCAGCAAAAAATCTTCCATATTGAGCTTCCACGATTCAAAAAATTTCCCATTAAATTTCTTGATCTCTATTTTCAAGCTTCTCACCATTTCTTTTCACCTGAAGAATCGATACCACATATCTCCCACTGTAACAAGGTTTATCACAGACCTGAGCCAAACCCTTAGCCACAAAGGCATCCCCCTGAAGCTAATAACAAATTTGATACCAAATGTAGATTTTAAACTTGTACAATTAATAACTACAAACAAATTCTTAATAAGAACAAAAAAGATACAATGGCACACACACACATTACACATATATTTTACCCTAGAAACCCAAACCGAGGAAACTAGCAACCTGTTTAGAGTCGCATCTCTAATCCTATTTATTCATCATTTTCTTCATTGTTTACAATAAAATATACATATATGACCCTGTGGAATCCAAACCCCTAATCCATTGACCCAAATTAGTCAACAACCCTAATTCCTTAACTAGAATTAGAAAACCATCGTCGAAAACCATGTGTTGAAAAACTGCCAAAAAACAAATGCAAAAAAAAACCTCCATTTTTTTTAGGGGGCGAACCCCCTTACAACACCCCCCCCTTGCTCCCATATTAGTGTACAGTACATGGGACCAATCTTGCAAAGAATATATCACATACCTAACAAAATACATTATGCTAATATGCACCTTCATGGAAGTAGGCAATGCAAGCATGTATGCAACTGGCCGTATCCTATCTAGTATCTCAAATGACCCACAAAATCTAGTTTCCAACTTACTACAATTTCTTAACTTTAGTGAGATCTTCTTGAGCTTCACTTTCAAGAACACATGTTGTCCCACTCTGAATTATTTTGCCATTTTTCCTTTGTCTTTATAGCTTTTCTAAATGCCTAGTGTTTCTTTTAAGTTCTGTTTGATTTTTACTACTCTTCCATCTCCTTGAGCATGTTTGGCCCAAGCACTACTCTGTTTGCTAGATTTCCACAACTCACTAGAGCATTACACTCTTTGCCATATAAATCTTCAAATAGGTTCATCTTCAATGATTCCTGATACCCATTGTTGTATGCAAACTCCACCAAATGTAGTGACTCTTCACACTTGGATGGATTATTTGTCACATACATCCTCAACATATCTTCAATCACCTCATTGAATATCTTTATCTTCCCATCTTTCTGTGGGTGATATGTTGTAATAAATTTTAGATTTGTGCCAAATCCATTGAATAACCCCTTCCAAAATTTTGAGGTAAACTTAGAACCTTGATTTGACATAATTTCCTTAGGCACTCCATGCAGTCTCGAAACTTCTTTCATGTAAATCTCAACAATGTTGGTTTCCTTATGATTAATATTGGTTGGAATAAAATGTGCATCCTTGGTCAACTTTTCCACCACCACCATTATTGAATCATGTTGCCTCACTATCCAAATCACCTTGGTGATGAAATTGACAGTGACGATCTCCCATTTTCATTCAGGAATGGGCAATGGATTTAGCAAACATATTGGGTATCCATGCTCAATGTTCACTCTTTAGCATTCCATGCATCTGGTTATGTAATCAACCACATCCTTCTTCACGCTCGACAAAAAATATTGGATCTGTATTGATGCAATGGTCTTTTGATAGCCTAGGTGTCCAACATATGGAACATTATACATATCTTTCAACACTACATCCATTAATTCATTTGAATAAGGATCATACACTCTACTTTTGTGCATTAATATTCCATCATCTCCCATCTCGTACTCTTTGTACTTTGGTTGTACATTTTCCTACTGTAAATCTTCTTTGATCTGTAGGTAATGTTCATCTACAACAACAACCTTTAAAATTCTACTCTTTAAATCTGAATTTTACATGCTAATGGCTATAGAATGCATCTCATGCACCCTCCTATTGAGTGCATCAACAACCTTATTCTCATTCCCTTTGATATGTTTGATATCAAAGTCATATTCACTCATAAATTCTGACCATTTGGTTTTCCTGGCATTTAGAGTTTGTTGCTCAAACAAATACTTCAAACCACTATTTTCTATCCTCAACTCAAATTTCTTCCCCATCAAATAATGCCTCCACATATTTAACGCATGAACTATGGAAACAAGTTCCAAATCATGTGTGTCATAGTTTCTTTCATGTTCCTTCAACTTCCTGGATTCATAACAAATTACATGCCCATTTTGGGTAAGGACTCCACCAAATCCTTCTTTGCAAGCATTTGTGCACACTACAAAGTCCTCATTTGGATCTACAAACTTTAAACTAGGTGCACTGGTTAATAATTTGTTCAAGAGATAGAAAATTTCTTCACACTTAGAAGTCCATTCGAATTTTATCCCCTTCTTTTTCAAAGAAGTGATGGGATGTGCAATCTTGGAAAAACCTGCTAGAAACCTCTTGTAATATCCAACAATTCCCATAAATTATCTGACTTCTGTGACATTCCTTATTGCTAGCCATCATTTAATGTCTTCAATATTTTTTAGATCCATTGCTCTGCTTTCTTTTGAGGTGATGTTCCCCAAATAGTGGATCTACTTTTGATAAAAAGAGCATTTTCTTAGCTTGACATACAACCAGTTCTCCCTTGAAACCTGTAGCACTATACTCACGTGATTCACATGCTCTTTCTCCGACTTTGAATTGATAAGTATGTCATCCAAAAATACTCTGACAAACTTATCTAAGTAATTCCCGAATATGCCATCAATAAAGCACATAAAGACAAATGATGCATTTGTCAATCCAAATGGCACCGCTACAAAATCATAGTGCCTATACCTAGTTCTAAAAGTTGTCTTGTTGATATATTCATCTCCGATTCTCACTTGATGGTACCTTGATCTTAGGCCTATCTTGGAAAATACCTTTTCTTCTTTTATCTAAATGAAGAGATCATCAATTCTAGGGAGAGGGTACTTGTTCTTTACCGTAGCTTTATTGAACTACCTAAAATCAATGCACAATATAAAGGTTCCATCCTTCTTCTTCACAAATAGTACTGACACTCCCCAAGGTAAGACATTTGGGAGTATGTACCCTTTCTTCATTAACTCTTCCAACTGAATTTGTAACTCTTTTAATTTTAGTGTGCTCATTATGTAAGGATCTTTAGATGTAGGGGAAATTCCATGCATTAAATCAACAGATAAGTCTATATCTCTCTTAGGTGGAAAACCTAGTATTTCCCCAAATAAATATTCATACTCTTGCAACACCGAAAAGTATTTAAGACTTTGACCTTTTCCCTTAGCTAGCTCTTCCACATGAGTTGCAAACAATTGAAAACCTTTTCTAAAACACCTCTTTATCTATAAAGGTGAGATCTCTCTTATGGAAATAGGTCTTGGAACCCCTTTCACTAAGCTCTATTTTCCTTCTTCATTAAGACATGTAAATGTATTTTTATGACAATCTAACACAACATGATGTTGGTCCAACCAATCCATTCCAATTAAGATATTATAAGATTGCAATGGTATGATATTCATATCTGCAACTGTGTTTACTCCTTTTAGGTCTATGAGATAGCTCCTAACAATCTCATTAATTCTTCTTTTGGTCCCAGTGGCTAGTTATACCAGCCATGATTTTTCAATATTGTTCCTCTTCAAATGAAATATGTCCACTATATTAGGATCAATGTACCTATGACTTGCTCCAGAGTCAATTGAAATAGCAGCATGATGATTGATAATATTTCCTTCCACATCAATCATGTGAGATTGATGTTTTGTCTATCAATTCTTTAGGGTTGCATACATCCTTGGAATCTTTCTGCCCACATCTTCTATTGTAGTGGATTCTTGAATGTTGTGAACAATCCTCATTCTTTCCACTCTGTGAGGGAAATATATGTACATGTGATCTCCCTAATATCCCCAACACTTGATTGGTTGTCTTTCTCTTTTCGCAAAATATTATGCCATCTTGGATTCTCTTTGAGTTGGTTGGCCTTGCTAATAAGTATGAGAGTTGTTCCTAAAAAATGTTGGATTGACCCTTTCTTCGTTTGATCCATCTTATCATTATTCTTATCTCTCCAAGTCTTCACCACAATCACTATTCCTTTGTTTTGATCATATAAGTATTTTTCCTTCCTAATGGCCTCCTCCAGGGTCTTAGGTTGATCAAACTAAATCTTATATCCATATAATGATGGCAATCCACTTGATAAGATTTGAGTTTTAACCTTTTCCTCCTTGATGAAATCCACATACCTCATCAATTCTAATAATTTCTTATCATGTTCCTCCATGGACATGTTCCCTAGCTTGAGCTCGAAGAACTCTCTCATCTTCTTGTCATAATGGTGCTTTGAAAGGTATTGGTGCTAGAAATACCTTTTAAACTTCTTTCAAGAGAACTTCTTTTCATTATTGTTCTTGACTTTCTTTAGTTGGTCCCACCACATAGAATCTTTCCTCTGAAGATGGTATATGACAATCCTTTCTTCCAAGTTTGATCAATAATTATGTAGATGAAATTACTTTTTGATTCCAAGAAACTAAGTATCAACCTCTTCTCCCTTCTTGTTCTCTTCATTAAAATTTGGTGGCTTAATCTTCTTGAGCTCCCCTTGCAAACTGTTCAATTCATGCCTTCTCCTTTGATGCATGACAAGGGACACTTCTAGGTTGCTCTGCAATTTTGGAGATGAATATAGTTTCCTGGCTGAATAAGGAGGTGGGTAGTGTTGTCTATGAGTTATATTAGAACGTCTACGTTCTTCCTCATGTCTTGATCCCAATCCATTTTTAATTTCCTCTGTCATTGGTTCATACTTTCTAGTAGCTGAGTTTTTATATGATTTTTTTCTTCCTAGGCTCTTAATATCCTCTCATTATCATCCCTGTAACTTGACACTTCCATCCTCAAACTCTTGATAGTCTCTACCAACTATACTAGCTCCATCATGCTTCTATGTACATTGGACTCAGTCTCTTCGTTGCCTAAGCTGATACTCATGCCTTTCACTTCTTCTTTATGGTTGTTAAGTTCCCTGTGCATCTTCCATGTTTTCTCTTCAATCCTAAGCTTGATATGTTCTATATGTACCACTGACTCTGCAAAAAGTGCGCATACATGTAATACTATTAGATACACTTTATTTCCATTCCTATAGCATTTCTTTTTAAATTCTAGAATTAATGCACATTGCAATTTTTTTTATCAAATAAGGACACATGTCCTTCTTCTTCTCAATTTGTTTAGTTCTGAGCCTTCAGACATAATCTCCTCTAAAACACCTTTCCAATGATTGTACTAATGTCTCATTCCTAGATCTCATTTGAAAGTTATGGTTCTATGAATTTTACACTTCTACTCAATCTATGCACTTTTCTCATTTGTGTAATCTAAATCAAAGGTCTACTTCTACCACCCAAAGAAGAAAATGTAGCAAGAACCAAGATAAATATTGTATCAGACGCTAATAATATTGGTGATAGTGAGTACACATCAACCTTCATATTATAAAACTGATGCTCCTAGCAAATTTTTCACCAATCTAGAAATGTTAACTTTGTCCTTTTTACATTTTCTCTAGACTTAATTTTTTTAGCAAAAGTTGCTATCTCCAAACATAAAAAAAAACTAGGAAAAATTTAGTAAGACAATGTTGTCTAGCTTGTTGAGAAGGTAAAATAGTTTTTTTGTCTAGATTTGCGATCTGGGGTTCCTTTCCCTTTGAAAATCCCAAAAATTTCCAAAAAGTCTCCTGAAATAGTGGATTTTGGCCTGTTTTTGAATCCCCATTTAGAACCCTTTGGAATTTGGCCAAATGCTCCATTGGGTTTCTTTATTTATTCTATCTCGACTCAGTGTACAAATTTCACGAACAATATATCCTCTATCAAGGAGTACCACCTTGTTCTTCAAAAACCATTAATCCACAATTTCTAGAAATTTGGAGTAGAATTGGATAGTCACCCTCACTGGCACTTTTGTATTCTTCCTCATTATGGTCGACCCAGCCCTAGAATTTCACTTGATTCTGAGTTATTTTTCTCCTATTATGGCCAAAATAAGATTTGTCTCCAATTTTTTTTAATACATTCATATTGTTGTCATGGAAACCTAACTGATGTGGCATGAGATGCTAATGTGGCACCACTTGTCATCCCCTAACACTACCATGCCACTATCCTCCTTTTCTTTTCTTTTGACTCTCACTTTTACTTTTCATTGGCGACCAAATTTTTTTTTCAACAACCAAACTTTATTTTCATCAATGACCAATTTTCTTTTCGTCGGTGACCAAACTTTCTTTTCATCGACGACCAAATTTTCTGTTCGTCGGTGACCAAACTTTCTTTTCATCAAAGACCATTTTTTTTTCATCATGACCAAATTTTATTTTCGTCGATGACCAAAATAGTTTTTCAATTGGGGAACAAAATATCTTTTCCATTGGCGAACCAAAATAACTTTTCCATCGATGAACCAAAATATTTTTTCCATTGGTGAAAAAAATAACTTTTCCATCTGCAAACTGTTTGTTTTCATCAATGAACAAAATAAATTTTCCATCACTAAATCAAATTAATTTTTCCATCAACGAACAAAATAAATTTTGCATCGGCAAACAAAAAAAAATTTCAATCGACGAACTAAAATAAATTTTAGATTGATGAACTGAAATAATTTTTCCCTCGATGAACCAAAATATTTTTTCTATCGACGAACAAAATAACTTTACTTCGTCAATAAAAAACCACTTTAAGTTATAAGTTTTTAATCCATTCCAAGATGGATTTGGGTCATTGATTTCATAATTACTTGTGATCCAAGCCATTGATTTCACCAAAATTCATGCTATGACCCTTGGACTCTGCCACCATGGACCCTGTTGGTCCATGTCACCGGTACGGTCCATGTCATTCGTACATAATTTTTCCAAAAATCCAAAAATTTACCAAAAACATATAATTTTCAAATTATTATTATTATTTTATGGTTACCGTGGAAGCTCTAGGCTTAACTTCCCATGGATAAATTCAACCCTATGCCAATAAATTTGACATCCCTTTATCAAATTACCTTTGCTTAATTACACACATAATTCGCCCAAAATTTAGGGATTTCGCTCTAATTTCACCATTTTCCCAAATTTTTCATGGAGACCAAATTTAATGTTTCAACAATTTTTGTCAATTCTCAGAATTATCTTTGGGCTCTAGCATATGCAGGTCCAGTGTTCAAACCTTAGCTTTGATACCAATCTGTAGCATAGCCGACCATCCATTTTCTTGCTCGTGGTGGGGCACTGGAAAATTACCCAATTTCCCATGAATTTCCCCATAATTACACAATTAACACAACTATGATACTTTAATATGTTCTATTCTGCTATACAATGAAAATATGTATGCATTATGACATGCAAACGCATGTGATTCACAGGAAAATACTACATAATTATAGAAACATGTAATTTATTCACATTCACAACATATTTAATAGTAAAATGGATAGAAATAATGCATCATTTTTTTCGTTAGTAAGATCTATATTAATACAGACAAAATTTATAAATCAACATACAAGCACTGCAGTTCCACTCCCACAAAGACCATGATAGTCTCTATGGCTCCATGTATTCAAAAACAAAAAATAGGGCCTGCCCCAGAGGGGAAACCAAGTCTTAACCAATTTAAAAATATAAGAAGTTTGAAACCAGGTCTTATGTATGTCTAGAAGCCTAGATAACATAGTAACAAAATAAAAAGAGAGCATGATGTCACTATTCATTCGGAACCTGAGGGCTAGTGAGGTCATTGGTTTCCTTGTGAGTTGCAACATTTGATGTCTCGACACCTGCGTAGCTTCTTGGAGGAGGGATGAAATTCACCCCTTGACACTTGGAAAGCCATGTAATCACCTTTGTCTGATAAGAATTTTGAATTTCAAGAGCTTCCCGACTTCTCTTCAATTGCAAAAAATCTTGCTCCTTGGGGAGCACACCCATGGTCACCATGGTTTTGGTGTGCTAGTATAATTCAAGAGTTCGATAGAACTTTGAATTGAGTGTTAGGGTACAACCCAAGTTAGGGACAAAGCTTACAACCTAAGCCTCCACCTCCTCGTCATCATGCAATTCCCTAATTTGATGAACTTCGGCCTCTAGATCTGTCATCTTGGCCTTATCTTCCTCTAGGAAATGGTCCTCATAAAACTACGTTGCATCAATGGTAGCCTTCACTGCATGAGAGGGTTGTGAAGGGTGAGGATGAGCGAGATTCCTACCTCTTGGGGCCATTCTCAGACTGATAAAAGGGTGACAAAGACTAACAACAATGGTAAGAGCAGTGAGGGAGTATTCAATATTTCCCAGGAAGAGTAAACCTGAATCTCTACCTGCACAAAACCTGTTTAACTCGAACAAAATCATAATTAAACCACGAAAGTTACCAGTGTCATTGTCCATGATCAAGACCATTATGAAGGAGGAGGTGAGTTGCAGATGTGGGTTCTTCCCCGTCATGATGCAAATGACGTCGCTCCAGGGTAGGATGATGTTTCTCCTCTCCATATCCCAAGTTTTTCATGTACCTAGAAAATTTGCATACCTCAGGACCATCATGCGAATGCGAGGTGTGAGCGAGACTAATATGAGCATCTTCCTGTTCATGATAATCCACGTGTGTGATCGTCCTTGAAAATACCTTAGCATAACTAGGTGTGTCATCCAGGTGAGTTCGTATGATGAGTGTAGGACAAGGATGGGAGCCCGCAACCATTTAGGTTCTCGGTCTAGGCACCACCTCGATTGTGCCTCCCTCATGATCATTATACCTATCAATCACCCCATATGGGGAAGAAATAATGCATCATAGAGGAACTAACCATAACACTTATCTTTTAGGAAGTAATTTCACCAATTGGTTGGATAAAAGAGATGTTCCTCCCAATCGTAGGTTATGCTACTCCAGTTCTCTCAGTAGTGACCCACCTCCAAGTTGGGGCTATGAGTTCACAGGGATAAATGGTTGCTATTGCTCGCTAATATCCCTCTCACAGCCCAATACCGAGTAAATTTACATCATAAAGACTCCTACAACTTTTCCAACCATCCAAATATCTTCCCCAGTTTGCATTACCCAAGGGATGGAATTCCCTTCTCTTCCCTATAGTCCCTCAGACAATCCTCATCCCCTTCAAGGCTCTAGCGCAAACTATCTAGGAATTTCAATGTTGAGGGCACTAGGAAATCCAATTGTTTGTGGAGTCTCATTCACAATGATCCCATTCTCATGCATACATGCAATTTCATATTAGATTTACATAACAAGCATCCCCAACCTTCTATCATAGGCATAACAACATAATTACCAACAAATATTTCCCATAAATCCTTCCATTTTTCAGTTTGAATGGTGTTGGTTCAGTACAAGATAATGGTGAACTCATCGTATGGAAAGAGAGTGAACATAGTTGAAAAAGGAGCAAGCAGCATGGTCAATTTTCCCAAACCCAAGGAATTAATATGCATGATCTAAACTTGCCACTTGGCACCCAAGGAACTCCACCTAACTCCTTAGCGCACATTCCTAGATTGGTTTGTCCTTTATCATAAGTTGAGGTAATGGAAACTTTGGGTTACATTAAAATAATATGTTTTAGGCTTTGACCCCTTTGGGCCCCTTTATCCCCTCTCACATGTCTATCTTTTGGAATCATAACCCTCCAAAGTTATCATCCCTATTGTTTTGCAACCAATGAAGTGTTTTTATTAATAAATTTGATATACAATTTACATAGACTGACCGTCAACCATACTATTTGGCTCACAACCTAAATCATATATGTACTATTACATTACAATTCCTAGGGATTAAAATTGGGGTGTTACATTTGATCCCAAAGGAAAATCAGAAATGACCATTGCATGGGGACTAGGCACATCCACAAATAATCAAGTATAAGCTTATGCTCTTCTTTAGGGTCTCTCCCTCGCAATTGAAATCAATATAGAATATATTATTACTCAAATTAACAAATAGATTCTCAACTTTCATCTGGTCTCACATTTCCATGTTCTAAGAGAATTTAATACTCAAACAGACCTTTTGGCTGATGAAGCCTCCTTAATTCCACAAGGGGATTTGAATAAAAATGGGAGGCGACACCATTGTGTAGTCCCCTAAGGATACTATGGTTCAAATGAATGCCACATACCCTCATCATTTATTAACATATGGATTACCAATTCAAAGTTCTTATCTCAAGTGTGGTGATGATGTATGAAAGGAAGACCCCCCATCTCCTTCACATGTTGGAAATAAGTTATGCCCTATATTTTCTATTCCTCATTGTGACATTTTGTTTACAATGTGGGATAATGAGAAGAATAGGGACTAATAGGAGGTTCATGATGCAACCCAACTCTCACCTGGTAAGATTTTCTCTTGGCCCATGGATGGTTAAAACTCAGTTAAAGGATCTAGTCTTTGAATGGTATCAATGGAAGGATATTTGTCTGCATTGCTATTTGGTCATTGCTCGGGGTTCTACCTCTAGAATTTGTCTTAGTAATTTGATGCAATCTTATCTGGGATGTAAGAGGGTCTTAATCTATGGGACCTTGATCATCCTTTCTCTATGTTTATTTATGGTCTATGGTCTTAGCTTCCCTCTCTCTTGGTTTTTGTTTAATGTGTAGAATTTGAAGAGTTTGGGAAAGGGATTTTTGAATTTTAAGAGTATTCCTTGGAAATTTTATGTTATTGCGACCCTATTGATGCTTTTGAGGAGTGATAGGTAGTTTGAAGTAGAAGGAAATTTTCTAGGTTGTAGTGGATTTACCCTGAATTTTCCATACACAAATATCTATGTTGAGTTTATCAAGCACAGACCACAAAGAAACTCAAGAGACTCAAAGGGCTCTTTGTAGACACAAATATATAATTCAATGCAATATATCCATATTTTCAGTAAGTTCTAAGGTGCATGAAAACAAACATATATGTACCTCTCAAAATGCCACAATATGGGAATCTTGGTTCAACAAAAGCAAAAAATCAATACATTGGAAGAAAAATGCAACATGATCTGGGATATGGTTATAAATCTTAGCAAGGACATGCATTCCACAACCTAAAATAAAAAAATGTTAGTTCATTTATCCCATGCAAATCTAAAGGAAGATGAAATTGTGCACCCGTTGAAGGATGAGATGAATATTGGGAAACAAAACTCGCCTTCATCCAATATAGGTAAGGAGTAAGCACTTGACCATCATGTCTTCCGTTAAAATATTATGCTTTTTAAAATAACTAGAATATTAGGTGTTTTTGTTAAGCTATACACCTATAAGGATAATTGGTATGTAATTAAAATAAACCTCTAGAAAGCACTCTATAATTTGTGGAAGCTGTCAATTTTGTATGATTTCTATAACAAAGTTTTGGTATGCTTGTTGTCTATATTTGCTACAACACTTTTTAATATAATATTTACTGGTTCCGGCTGGAAAAAAAAACTTGCGAATACGATGAATCTCATGTCCCTAATATGGATGGGTTTACACTGTGGTCCATATGGATTAAAAAATCTTCTCACAAAGGGATAAAAGGATTAGCTTACTTCATAAGAAATTACCTTATATCCTACATTAGGCTTCATGAAAGATCCTTCCAATCAATAAACGTGGTTAGAAATCTCGAATATTGACACTCATAATTTTTTGTTGGTTATTTGTTATTTGGCACCCATAAACTCAACATTTTATAAAAAATGACATAGATAAAATTGTCCTTTCCTTGGATTAGAGCATGAGTATTTAAGGAATGAAGGCAATAATTTCACTAGGCGACTTCAATGCAAGAGTTGCAACTAAGCAATCCATAGTCTTAAGCAACATCTCTAACCTCGAATCTCTATGGTCGAAGGAAGATCTTGATTTGATATGCACCTACAAGAGAAGCTCTGAAGATTTAATTGAAAACTTATTACGTACGGAGTTGGTTAAATTATGTAGTTGCAATGACCTTATAATTTTTAATGGTTTTAACAATGGCTAAACTCTAACCATATGACTCACATCCACAATCTTAGTAACAATGTAGTTGACTATGTTATTTCACCTATCTCATTAATTATTTAGATGGTTAACATTTGTATTTTAAAGAGTTATAAGCTTGATTCAGATCACTAACCCCTATTTTTAACTCTAAACATAGTATTTCATTGGAAACCAATGAAGATGATCATTTTTTTTAACACGAATGAGTATATTTTGCATTAGAAAGTTGTTGTAGTCACATTGGTCAACATAATAATACACGAATAAGATAGCTATCCAAAAAGATATTTGAAAACTTGTCCAAAATTTGTAGCTTACTATCTAAAGAAACATAATAATCCTTCACAAAGGATTTTGAAAAGATACTACTAGTATAGATTCTATAAAAAAACACTTAAGATTAAACAAAAATTGCAAAACATTAAACACTAGTAATAGATATGAAAGCATGGTGGTTGTAAGATTCCTCTCGGTTCTTTGTGTTGGCATGAAAATTATGGTCTACAACCAACATTTCCACATCTTCCTACTGCTATTGAACAATCTCATGTTCCTTAACCTCCTCCACTACAGACCCAATATACAACTTGGAATTTGAATTGATAGAAGTAGGATTTCTCACTAGGCTCACAACCATTTGTCAAAGAGCAACATACTCAACTTGAAAGGTTTCTATTTGCCTCTTTTTATTGTGTAAGGTTTCCAAAATGAAGGCATATTCATTATTTCTAGCTTCTTCCTGAGAATGCATCCTACCAGTAATAGAGAAAATCAAACTCCTATTATCTGTAACAAAATCTTCATGTCTCCTTAAAGCTCTCTAAATATCAATGGTCTCACACAATGGACATCTCCCAGAATGCCCCTAGTCCATTATGAAGGCACTACATAACACTTGCAGAAATATCTTACTATTTCCCAACGTTAACAGACTACCATAACCATTAACTTGTCCCTTTTCCAACATTCCCTTAGGTAATTGGTAAGAAAACAAAAGACTCAATTTCATAATTTGTTCCACTAATCTTTTGATTTTTAACGTAGTGAGGGAAGTGCATCGAAGGCTTCAATATGACTAGTAGTTGAGCTACAATTACAAGCAACCAATCCAAGAAGTGACATGCACTAGAACCATTAGGCTAACAAACAAGACCAAGCGAACTAGGATCCCACGAGAGTGAACTAGAACCCTTCACAAAATTGGAGGAAAAGCCCTAATTTGAACTAGGATGGAACAAAGAAAGGAACCATAGAGAAAGATTCCATAGAGGCTCCCCAAATTGCAGACCTAAAGCCAAATCCATTCTCCCACCTACAGTAAAACCCAA
>ML824982.1:69223-84960 GCA_009831015.1 Picea engelmannii
TCCATGAATATTGTTGATTATTCCATCTTCTTCCTTGGTAATGTCAATGTCAATATTCTTGCCTTTCTTGAAAACTTTATTGGTAATGAGGATGTCGATATGGCTTCACATGTGATGGTTTTCCTTCATTTTGAACACCCGTGTCATCCTTCTTCTTTAAGGGAAAATTTCATCCTCTATAGTTTGTGCTTGGTCTTTAATACTACATGCTTTTGAGATAATTCCACCATATTTGACTTCAACATTTACAAGTTGAAGCTCAACTCCTTTAATTATTTTTTGGTGACCTTCTTGAATATTGTCTTCCTTCTCCTTTTGAAGTTGAATGGTGACCTTTTCCATTAATTTATTTCTTTCTTCTTCAATTCTTGCTTACATTTCTTCTCTAATATCATCAACATCTAGGGATACTTCCACAATTTTACTCATTTATTCACTAATAATGTTTGATTCCGCCTCTTGTAAATGCCTTTTCACATTCTTAACATTATTAAGAAGCTCTTGTTTATGATTATGTAATCATTGATTTATTCATCTTGTTTTTTTTTTCTATTCTTCCCTTGACTCATCATTTTCCAACTTTCCTTTGCTAATTTTTTCCCACTTTAACTTCTTAACCTTCTTAATGAGTGATTCATTAAGGGATTGCATCTTGGAGAACTCATCATCTTTCTTTATAAGACAATTTCTTAGCTTTTCATTATCCTTCTACAATCCATAAAATTTTTCTTTTGATTCATTTAATTCAACTTGAATTTTTTGTATCTCCTTGATTTTTGTATCATTTATCCATCTATCATTGAATACTTTTTCAAATTATTCCCACTCATAGCCTTTGGTGTCCTTATCTAGGATATACCATGAATCCCTAGATTTGCCTTTAAAATTTCTTTTTTCCCACACAAGATGTTAGGGACCTAAAATCCCTAACCCCTAATGTAGGTAGAATAATATATTTTCCATGTAAAAAAGGAAAACATTAGTTCATAAGGCCTATTTAATAAATGTGGACAAGTCAATGTAAGAAAACCTAATAGAAGCATCCGCTTCTAAAAATATCTTCCTCTAGAATGTTCTTTAGAAAATAGAATTAGTATAAATAAGAGTAGGAGGCATGAAAAATATTTGTCTTGAGATTTATTGTAATAGAGCTCTGCTTTGTTGGAGGTTTACCCCTCGAAGAGGCAAGTGAACATTGCTTTATTTCATTAAAGGTATTATTGTTGGTATTGTTATTCTCAATATTTTACTATTCCATTGGTATTTGTTGAATATTCGTGTTTCTGCATATTGCAATACTTCTGGTACCTTACAAGTGGTATCAGAGCACTTTCCTTGGAAGGAACTGTAGGTTAATTTTTTTTCCAAGGTAGAGACGTGTATTACCGACGTATTTAAATAAAAGAGATATGTCATTCAACGGGTAAAACTGTAGTGGGGAAGACTACATGCAATAAATACAGACGATTTCATAGGGTTGCCTAGAAACTGAAGTTTCACCTTGTTGGAAACCTCTATTACCCTTCTTGGTACCCCTCGAGTAGTACCACATCAGACAAAATTTGTACATGACCATCACTCCCACATATTTGTAGGTATATCAAGAGTCCCCTAGGTCTCCTGAAACCAACCCTAGATCGACCAATCAACCTCACAAGTTCTATAGTGCCACCGAGAACAACACTCGGGAAGATAATCTCTAATACCTAGGTAATCGATTAATACAACTAAGGGTACAATTGAGCCTCCTTGGTTGGTTCCCTGAGATATTGGGCCGAGTATTATTGTTCGACCCCACACATATATCAAATGTATAGTGGTCCCACTGGCACCCTTATTCGGGACCTATCCCATGAGATTCTCTCCTCGCCCTCATCGTCGTGGTACCTATCATTTTTAAGTGTTTTTTTTTTTCAGTGGACCCGACCCCCTTCCTGGCACCCTTATTTGCAACCTATCCCATTGCATTCCCATTTTCACCTTGATCGTCGTGGTACCTATCACTTATAATCATTTATTTTCTGTGGTCCCCCCACCCTTCCCGGCACCCTTATTTTCCATATATCCCATTGGCTTTCCCTTCTCGCTCTGATTGCAGTCATATATCTCACATATCCACCTTTTTTCAGTGGACCCATTTCCCTTTACTGGCACCCCTCTCCAAATGACCAAAACTCGCAACCAAGACCTGGAAGTTTCCATCAAATAGAACAAGGAGAACATCCAACAAATGAATTCTGAAATTACTTCTATCAATTCTAGATTTTCACAATTCCAGGACCAATTCCAACACAAATTTGAAGTCATGGATACTAAATTCACGGACAAATTTGACACCCTCAAATCCACTATCAACTAGTTGTTGAACCGATCCCAGGGCCCTTCCTTATCAGAACAACCGTCCCACTTAGATGGTGTTGACTCCTCTCATTATATGKTATTTCAATCCAACTCCTTTCATCATGGACCCCATCTATCAATAAATTTGATGGCTCTGATCCAACAGGTTGGGTCACTCAAATGGAGCATTATTTTTCATTGCATGGCATTACTGATGAGTTGGCCAGACTTCATTACATTGTTCTCTATCTAGATCCTGAATACTGGAAATGGTGGAAATGACATAAAAATGCACGGGGCATGTTGCTTGGACCCAATTTTTTTCATATCTCTATGAATTCTTTGACATCGACACCCACTATTTAGGCCGTTTGACCAAGTTGAAATAGTCGGGCACAATGGAATACTTTATATCCATCTTTGAGCACTTGGCCTTCCAAACAGAGGGAATGATAACTGTCTTCTTCCTATAATGATTTATCAATGTTCTAAATGATGAAATTCAAGCCTAGGTCCTCATGGCTCRCCCTTAGACTTGGTTGGAAGCTACTGAACGTGCCAAAGAAGCACAACATATTGTATTTTCCCAAAACCAAAAACCCTCTTTTCTTCCTTACCCTCGACCTACCAATCCTACTCCTCCTGTCACCCCTCTCAAGGTCCATAAATTAACTCAGGTAGAAATGGTTGAATGAAAACTCAAGGGTCTTTTCTATAATTGTGATGAAAAATATTTTCCCGGGCACAAGTGTAAGGAAAATAAGATTTTTATGGCCATTTCCGAGGATTTTGCTGATGAGGAGGATAAAGTCCCCCCTGTGGAAGAGCTACCCCCTCCAGATGCTCCTACTCCACCTGTTGACCCACCAGAAGTTGAACCGTTGATTTCGTTGCATGTCCTCACTGGCTTCTCTACTCCCCAAAACCTCATGCCAATTGGATACATTAAGAATATGAAATTCATCATCCTTGTTGACAATGACAACACCCTTAATTTTATTCATCGTCGCCTTGCCCTTGTCGTCAACCATTTTCAAATCATGATTTCCAATGGCGGTTCCATGAAATGTGGTGGGCATTGGGAAAATGTGTGCCTACAAATTGGTCAGTACCACCTGAAATATTATATGTTTTCTATCGACATGGGCGGTTGTGGCATTATGCTTGGTGTTGAATGGTTATGCACTCTAGGCCCCATTCTCACGGATTTTAAGGAATTGACCATGTAATTCCAACATGAGGGATAACAATATAAGTTCCAAGGAATCACAACAGTCTCCTCTGAGATTATTAGTTCCCATCGAATGGAAAAGCTCCTAAAAAAAGGTCATTCAAACATTATTTCCCAGCTCTATTCCATTCAAGTAGTTGAGACACCCTCCGTGCATCCTAACCTCCAATCTATCATATCCAAACACCAAGTTGTTTTTTACACTCCCCAGGGACTTCCCCCTTCCCATGTTGTTCATGATCATTCCATTCCTCTTGTCTCGAGAAGTCTTCCTCTCAATGTTTTCCCTTATCGTCATCTCTTTTCCCAAAAGAATGAAATTGAGAAAATTGTTCAAGAATTGCTCGACGCGGGTGTTATACGTCCTAGCACTAGCCCCTATTCTTCTCCTATGGTCAAAATCCTCAATAAAGAAGGCACTTAGTGCATGTGTCCAAACTTTCACACCCTCAACAAACTCACCATCAAAGACAAATTTCTCATTCCCGTCATTGATGATCTCTTGGATGAATTGAGCGGTGCTCAGTACTTTACTAAACTTGATCTATGTTCTGGCTACCACTAGATACATATGAAAGAAGAAGACATTCCCAAGACTGCATTTAGAACTCATGCAAGTCACTATGAGTTCTTGGTCATGCCATTTATCCTGTGTAATGCTCCCTCCACTTTCCAAAGTCTCATGAATCATGTCTTCCATCATTTTGTCTTAGTTTTATTTGATGATATTCTCATATATAGTAAAACTTGGATAACCCATATTGCCCATGTGGATCAAGTTCTCCATCTACTCTCTCAACACCAACTTTTCCTCAAACAATCTAAATGTGCCTTTGGAGCCTCGAAAGTGGAGTACCTAGGTCATATTGTCGGTAAGGATGGTGTAAGGGTGGATCCTAAGGAAATTGAAGCTATGCAAGATTGGCCTCGCCCTAAAACTCTTAAGATATTGCGTGGTTTTATGGGTTTAACGGGCTATTATAACAAGCTTGTTCATAATTATGGCAAAATTGCAGCACCTCTCACTGCTCTCCTTAAAAATAATGCTTTCACTTGGACTCCAACAACTGATCAATCCTTCCATGCCTTGAAAGAGGCTATGTGCATGACTACTAACCTCGCACTTCCAGACTTCACCAAGAATTTTGTCCTAGAATGTGATGCTTTAGGGAAAGAAATTGGGGAAGTCCTCATGCAAGATGGAAGGCCTTTGGCCTTCACTAGAAAACAACTTTTGGAGAGACATTCAGATCAATCAATCTATGAAAAGGAAATGTTGGCTATTCTGCATGTTATGGATCTCTTACGTTCTTATCTCTTGGGACAATACTTCTAGATTAAAATTGGTCACTAGAGCCTCAAGTATTTTTTGTAACAATGAATTTCATCCCCAAAGAAAAAAAATTGGGTGACCAAGCTATTTGGATATGATTATGAGATCATTTACAAGAAGGGTAAATAAAATGTGGTTGTTGACACTCTTTCCAGCAAGTATGAAGAAGAAGGGTCCCTCTTTTCTCTATCCTTCATTGTATCAGATTGGCTCCACACTGTTCACCAGGAATGGATGCAAGACCCCAAAATTTCTTCCTTGATCCAACAATTGCAAGACCGTTCTCCATATTCTCCAAGGTAATCTTGGCATAATGATGAGCTTCACTACAAAGTTCCTCTGTATTTAAGAAAATAGTCACAACTTAAATCCATGGTGTTCTCTGAGCTTCATGCTTCACCCACAACTGGGCATTTAAGGTTCACCAAAACCTATGAAAGGGTCAAACATTCTTTTTTTGGGATGGTATGAAACATGATGTCCACACCTTTGTGGTTGAATGTGTTTTTTGTCAGCGCAACAAGGGAGAAACAATCAAAGAACCAAGCCCACTCCAACTGCTTCTTATTCCCCCTGCTATTTGGAGGAACATTTCTATGGATTTCAATGTTGGCTTACCTAAATCGGGCAATAAGTCAGTCATCATGATGTTGCTTGATCGTATTTCCAAATATGCTCATTTATGTGCTCTTCAACACCCATTCATTGCATCCACAATGGCTCAAATTTTCATGGATATTATCTTCAAACTTCATGACATGCCTCATTCTATTATCTTTGACATGAATCCCACTTTCACTAGAAATTTTCGGCAAGAATTGTTCAAGTTCCAGGGAACCCAATTGCATCTCAACATCACCTATCATCCCCATATTGATGGCCAAACTGAAGTTGTCAACAAGTGTTTGGAAACACATTTGGGGTGTTTTGCATCTGACAAAAAAAAACAGTGGGCTTAGTGGTTACCCCTATTTGAATGGTAGTACAATACATATTACCATACAACTACTCGCATGAATCCTTTTGAAGCAATCTATGAACAAAATCCACCGTCGTTTCTCTCATACATTCTAGGTGTCTCAAAGGTTCAATAGGTTGAGAAAAATCTTATAGTCCAATAGGCCATTCTCCATACCCTGAAAGAAAATCGTCATGGCTTAGAATCACATGAAGCAACAAGATTATCAAGGTCATTTCGAACATCAATTTGCTGAAGGGGACTAGGTGTTTCTTCATCTGCAACCTTCTAAGAAGATTTCACTCAAAGATGAACACTGTCATAAATTTTCTCCCAAATTTTATGCTCCTTATACTATTCTCAAGCGAGTGGGGCCTGTGGCCTACATATTATCTCTACCTAGTAATTCTAATCTCTATCATGTTTTTCATGTCGCATGCTTAAATAAGGTGATTGGAACTAAGTTCCAAACTCAAACCAATCTCCCTGAGTTGGATGAAGAAGGTTCCATTTGGCTGCATCCCCAAGCAGTCTTGAACCAACACGAGTGTCTCCCTCGTCAGCGCACCATCAAGGAAGTGTTAGTGCAATGGAAATATACAACTTTAGAAGATGCCACCTGGGAGCTGACCACCATTCTGGAACAATTTCCTCATCTCAAGCCTTGAGGACAAGGTTGTTTTTCAAGGGGGAGGTCATGTTAGGGACCTAACCTCCCTAACCCCTCATGTAGGTAGAATAATATATTTTCCATGTAATACAGGCCAACATTAGTTAATAAGGCATATTTAATAAATGTGAACAAGTCAATGTAAGAAGACCTAATAGAAGCTTCCTCTTCTAGAAAGATCTTCCTCTAGAATGTTCTTTAGAAGATATAATTAGTATAAATAAGAGTAGGATGCATGAGAAGTATTTGTCTCAATATTTACTGTAAGAGAGCTCTTCTCTGCTATAGGTTGCCACCTCGAAGAGGCAAGTGAACATTGTTTTCTTTCAATAAAGGTATTATTGTTGGTATTTCTATTCTCAGTATTTTACTGTTTTGTTGGTATTTTCTGAATATTCATGTTTCTGCATATTACATTACTTATGGTACCTTACACAAGACTTACAACTTATTTATTTTCAATACAAAACCATTTCATAGGATCAATTCCACGAGTCATATTCATCTCCTCTAAATATAGGTATTGCCATAGATTCTAATTGAGGTCTAATCCAAACCGTCAAGTTACAACCCYAATAAATTAACAATAATGATCTCAAATAGTTATTATCCTTTTCCAAATATATTCTCTTATGTTTTCTCTCTCCAACGACTTTTCAATCACATCAATCATATATCCCAATCAAAAGTTATGATGATTTTAAGTTAACAATCCTTTTACAACATTGATTTAGAGACTATCCATTGATTGACCTTTCTCTTGATGTATCTCTAAAATTTTGGTCCTTCTGAGTATGGAATTTCATCTTGTAGGATTATGATATATCTTCTTTTTAATTCCATAGGTTTGACCAAATTTTGATGTGCCAAGTGAAGGATATGGTAACTTTTTCCACACTTTCTGCTTTTCGCCTTTTCAGGAGAGCAATATTGTATGGTCTACTACATGTCCAATTTTTTAAATGTGGTTATGAAATTTTCAACTAAAACATTATAGTCCCTCCTATTTCAAATGAACCTAGTGGCATTCAATTTGGATCATTGTAGAATCAAATATGATTTTTTTACTCGGAACACTTGTTTGAGACTAGTTTTAGGACTAGTAAAAAACCCTAACTTTCACAACGTGTAACTTAAAATATGTAGTGAATCGGAATATTAAATTTTGACTATAAGTTTTTCACTCTATATCCTCAAGCCCTGAAAAATTCATCTATTTGAAACTTCCTAGAATAAAATTTATGGTGAATATTCAAAGATGACTTTTTGAGACTAATTTTAGGACTAGTCAAAAACTCTAATTCCCACCACCTATATCTTTGAATGTATAGTGAACCGGGATCTAAAATTTTAACCACAATTAATTCACTATGTTTCCTTAGGCTTCCAATTTTTTTTCTCTCTGAAACTTCTCATAATTTTTTTTATAGTGAAAATACTAAGATAACTCATTTGAAAGAGCCAAACCCAAGGATAATATGCCTTGAAACCAAATGTTATGTACCAAACACTTAAGATAGAACAATAAACTAGAATACACGACATGTACACCAAATGTGAGCATGGATAACAACTCCAATATATATAAGAGAGATGAGTTATACTATAACTCCTTAAAGAATAGGTAAACGTCCTCTAAATACCCCAATCCATTCATACATTCAAATCACATGTTCCCCAATAATGACTACATGATATCTATATATACTTATTCACACATTGTACATGTGGCCCCTTTATTAGGTTGACCACTATTACATATACATTTACACCATTACTTATACCTTTAACGCCATATATGCCCGCCCTTGGGGTCATATCAGGTAATATGTAGAGATGGTAGCTTCTTGATTTTGGCAACATGCATAGATATCTATGTGGGGTCACCAACATATTAGTTTTTGACGTATTGTATTGAGAGGAATCAAATAAGTAATAGCAGTGCCAATGCTCACTCCGTAGATTAATAAATGTTTCTTTAACACTATATATGTGTGATTAATGGGGGAATGGATATATCTATATCATACATCCCTCTACCACCCATCCTCGTTGCATACATGTAGGAATTTAAGAAAAGGGTGAGCAAATGCAACCCTAGCTAATGGATCAACTCTTTCATTCACCAATGGACACAACACCTTGCCGCAAGCGAGAATAGAATGCAAACAAGCGAGTAAACAATTAGTTGTTGGTGCAGGAAAGTAAGTAAGTCAATAAGAAAGTAAGCAATCGTAAGTATCTTTCACAATGCCTATTAATTTTTTTCTTTTTTACTCTTTTTCTTATACAAAAATTCATGGGATGGTTTGCAATAATAGTCATGGCCCATTTTTAGTTTTCCTCTTATTGCAACTTTTTGCTTAAGATATATGGGATATGGTAAGATATAGGGATATTCTAGGTATGCATTTACATTCATTCTCTAGGTTATGACAACAAAAATCCTTTCAATATTAACTTGTGTGCTCCAAATATTTTATATCTATTATGTAGAACTATTGGATGGCATCATTCCTTGAAATGTGGGGTTGTGTCATTGGCGTAATATGTTTAACATTTCTTCAATTCTTTGAGTAGTCATATGCTCTTGGAGGATAACAAGGATGAGGGTTTCAACACTTTTAGGGTTTTATGTGTAGATATCAATGACACATGTGGCATGTGAATCTTTAAATTATTACTCTTATGTTCATTGAATTTTTAGTTAGGGTTTTGCATAGGATCACAGTTAAAAAACGAAGAAGTAAATATGGAGTTCTTTTAGATGATGCGAACTGAAGGCTTTGGTATCTTTTGTGATTGAGAAGATGTACTTAGTACTAGTAAGGATAATAGAGATTAAGATTTTATAAGCTACTCTAGCTAAACCCAACATGGATTTGTTCATGAATCTACAAGTGCAATAGATTTGGAAGTGAGTCCCAATTATATTCTTTGTTAAAATAACAAGCCCGTGGAAGTGAGTCCCAATTGTATTCTTTGTTAAAAATAACAAGCTCGACATTGTATTCTTTGTTAAAAATAACGAGCCCAACATATATGTTATGTTGGCCATAGGTTATCATTCACTATGTTTCACACACATTCTAGAGTTCGATGAAGACTTTGATTAGACATTATATTATGTAGTCCACTTTGAAAAATCAAAGATTGTATTCCATAAATTGATATAGAAAGATAAAATTCCTAACACATTTGAGAATAATATTGTCAAATATAAAATACAACTTGAACTTTTTATAATATTATGTGCAATGTATATGTAATACATATAACATAAAGTTAAAGTTAAAATTCCTAACCCATTTAGTGTAATATCGTCGAACATGAATTACATGTTAGTGTTTTAGCATTGTTCTATACATTGTAGCTAAAAACCTTACTCATATTTCCATGATATAGAGTATTAAGTTAATGAATTCATAATAGCTTTTGAGCCACCACTCAAGTTTTGGGGAATTTTAACCTATTGCATCTTATGTTATGTTATTGTGTTGCTTTTATATTATCGTTTCAAAGTTGTATTTCTAGTGAGTGTTTGGCTCATTTATGTATTTCGAGGAATCACTTTCAATTGTCAGACAATTGGCTTACAAGGAAGCAAGCGACATATCACTAGATGATGCCACCCTAAACTATGAAATAGTGTATGAATGGATGATAAACATTTGGACTATAATTTGAGGTTCGATTCTTTTAATTAATATAAGAAAAAATGGTTAGGTCTTATGCTTGAACACGTTGTGCATGTCTGTTAAGAGCAAATCAATGATCAAACTTAATGTATATATTTTCCTAAGATTATTATATTCATAGGAACAATATACTAATGTTTAAATAAATACAATATATAACCACCTTTAAATAACCCCCTTTTGAGGTGATCACGCATAGGTGTCTAGTTTGTATGTCAATCAAAAGTAATCTATCTTCCCATTTAATAATGCTAGCTTATAATTCCTCTAACTATTATTTTGATAAACATCCAAGGTGGATGGATTAATTAATCACATTAAATTTTGGACATTATATATATAACATTGATTCTATTAAAATGAGATGAACATTGAAAAAAGATGTAATTCAAATTCTTTTCCTTGTTAGTGGATAAATCTCACGTACAGATAAGCAAGACCTCTTTTGGATTTATTCTTGATTCAAGAAAAACAACGGGATAGATCACTATGGGGTTTCCCTAGATCTAATCAGATTTCTTTCCTTTTACAATAGAGGGAAGAGAGGCATACCTTATTAACTAATGGTTGTCCTTACGCATCCGGCTGACGCAGCTCCAACTTCTACAATCTACTTCCTGCACACAAGTGACAAAAAATATCAATCTACAAACCCTTTCAAGTGTTAGGAAATTCAATTTTATTCTAGATCTAATCTAATCTACCTAAGGTAAGATTAGATCTACCATGCAAAACTGAATACAACATATTTGGGAAGGGGGAAATACATGGAACTCACTCTCTCTCTCTCTCTCTCTCTCTCTCTCTCTCTCTCTCTCTCNTATATATATATATATATATATATATATATATATATCAAACAAAGGACAAGTACATCAATGTAATCATTCCTTGAATCATGATGCGGTCCTCCTTGGTCCTTGCTTTAACTCTTCCTTGACCCTCCCACAAATAATGCTATTTCGTGGCGAAAGCTAGCATATGAAATTCTTGCAATGTAACATTGATCTCCATTCCTCCCTTTCTCCAAGCGAACCTCAATCCATAAATAATATACCTAAAATGTCCTCCATGTGATGAGATAATGCGACATAGTTGAGCTTTTATAGCTTACTTAGGCCATGCATAAACTCAAACACTAGTAATTTGTCACCTAGTCTTGGTTAACTGGACATGGAATCACTATTTAACTAGATATACAAGAGTAGAGTGAATTACACATGCACACACAATGAATTCACTCTCCCAACATTATGCACATGTAATGACATGCAATCCTAGGTTACTTCACACACACCTAGGATTTCTTTTTCCTAAGGTTTTTCCTTGTTTATTAGTCATAATTAGTCATTATCCGGTCTCCTATATTTTAGGGGAGAATATTCCACCTGAAGAATATTCTCTTTCAGTTGACACTTCAGTTTGACTAGTTGAGTTGAGTTTAGATGCTGCATTGGTTTTGTCACCATGCAACATTGGGATCATCACCAGCTAATGCACACTTGCCTTGGGATCATCACTAGACTGGCACATTACTCTTGATTCCCTGAGTTAACTCCTCACTACTCTCTGTTCAGTCAGTTAACTGAAGACTAGTTGACTAGTTAACTCAACTAGGTGGAAGTTCACTCCCGTAACTGCCTGAGAGACTAGTCTAGGCGACAGTTCACTCCCGTAACTATTGGTGTGTGTCCAGATCACTCTAGACCACCACTATGTCGCATTGGTTCTCCTCCAGTGCACACTCATTGAGTTGTACAAAGTATATCATGTGTAAATTATTCATTATTCACAACGGTTAATGAGAATTCTTTCATTCTTTCTCTCCTTCTTCTTTCTCCTATTCTCTCTGCAAATGTGTGTATCATTGTTTAGCTAGATCTATTATGTGCAGGTTCAACACATTTATAGAACTGACCAGAAGCGGACCAATGTGGTTGAACATAATGAAGAGGATAAATTTTATGTCTTTATGGCTAGGAATAAGGAGGTCCATGTGAACAAGACTAGTTGGTATAATGATTTTGGTGCTTCTTGTCATTTCACTAACATAAAATATTGGTGTCTTCATTTTAAAGAAAATAAGACAAGTTTAGATTTTGTGATTTTTTTGGTGAGGAAGAATATAAAATTGCTAGAAAAGAAATGTGCAAATAGAAATGCAAGGTAAAAAATTGTTCTTTCCAAAATAAAAGCATTTAAAAATCTTTCCAGTTTTCAAATTACCTGAATCATTTGCCTTGTTGTTTTCTTTCTGCCTACATGTAGTTTTTCTACCCTCGCCTTTTTCCTTTAAAATCTAACGCTAAGGCTACCTATGAAGTATCATGACCACTATTATTTCCAAACTACTTCATATACCTATCTTTCTACAAAATCTTTTTGCTAAGTTGATCAAACATGAGCTCATCATTTGAAGTAATATTCAATGTCTCAAACTCTTTAAAGTTATGATAACAAGATATTCCTTTTCCCCCTTCCTATCAATAGCATTTAGTTGATCTCTAACATCTTTAATCTTCAATAAATGATATGGAAGATAATCATGTTCTTCCATCTTAACAAGTCCACATCGCATCATGCACAATACTTGTCGCCAAGTCATTGCAATGCAATTTTTTAAAGTTACTTTGTGTTTTGCAAAACGCGGTGGGATATTATAAATCTTAACCTTCCCTGTCACTATGTATGTTCCTCACGGACTCACATTGAAATAGATTGTGCCACAGAAGTGATGTCCACGTATTATTTATTAAACAATGGTGAAATATTGATTTTTGGCATACAAATATGTTGTCTCCACCGACTTCCTGCAAGACATTGATTACAATGCCAACTCCTGAGCAATAACACTTTCAATTGATCCACCAATCATTTAATAGATAAATCATTTTAAATCAATTTTAAAATGATGTAAAAATTAAAAAAAATAATTTGCTAAAGTTTAACTTTTGAATGTGGGCAATTTTTTTGGTAAATGTATAATAAGAAACAAAATATTCTTCAAGAAAAAGTCTCTAACTTTATCAAAAATTTCATGCAAATTCTGAAGAGTTTACTAAATTGTGAATGCAACACCCCTAATTTACTAAATTGTGAATGCAACACCCCTAATTTGAACCTAAGAAAGCATCTCATCAGTGGTTAGAAAATCTCGAATATTGACACTCATAATATTTTGTTGGTTATTTGTTATTTGGCACCCATAAACTCAACATTTTATAAAAAATGACATAGATAAAATTGTCCTTTCCTTGGATTAGAGCATGACTATTTAAGGAATGAAGGCAATAATTTCACTAGGCGACTTCAATGCAAGAGTTGCAACTAAGCAATCCATAGTCTTAAGCAACATTTCTAACCTCAAATCTCTATGGTCGAAGGAAGATCTTGATTTGATATGCACCTACAAGAGAAGCTCTGAAGATTTAATTGAAAACTTATTACATACGGAGTTGGTTAAATTATGTAGTTGCAATGACCTTATCATTTTTAATGGTTTTAATAATGGCTAAACTCTAACCATATGACTCACATCCACAATCTTAGTAACAATGTAGTTGACTATATTATTTCACCTATCTCATTAATTAATTAGATGGTTAACATTTGTATTTTAAAGAGTTATAAGATTGATTCAGATCACTAACACCTATTTTTAACTCTAAACATATACTTTCGTTGGAAACCAATGAAGATGATCATTTTTTTTAACACAGATGAGTATATTTTGCATTAGAAAGTTGTTGTAGTCGCATTGGTCAACATAATAATACACAAATAAGATAGCTATCCAAAAAGATATTTGAAAACTTGTCCAAAATTTGTAGCTTACTATCTAAAGAAACATAATAATCCTTCACAAAGGATTTTGAAAAGATACTGCTAGTATAGATTCTATAAAAAACACTTAAGATTAAACAAAAATTGCAAAACATTAAACACTAGTACTAGATATGAAAGCATGGTGGTTGTAAGATTCCTCTTGGTTCTTTGTGTTGGCATGAAAATTATGGTCTACAACCAACATTTCCACATCTTCCTACTGCTACTGAACAATCTCATATTCCTTAACCTCCTCCACTACAGACCCAATATACAACTTGGAATTTGAATCGATAGAAGTAGGATTTCTCACTAGGCTCACAACCATTTGTCAAAGAGAAACATACTCAACTTGAAAGGTTTATATTTGCCTCTTTTTATTGTGTAAGGTTTCCAAAATGAAGGCATATTCATTGTTTCTAGCTTCTTCCTGAGAATGCATCCTACCAGTAATAGAGAAAATCAAACTCCTATTATCTGTAACAAAATCTTCATGTCTCCTCAAAGCTCTCTAAATATCAATGGTCTCATACAATGGACATCTCCCAGAATGCCCCTAGTCCATTATGAAGGGGCATTCTGGGAGATAACACTTGCAGAAATATCTTACTATTTCTCAACGTTAAAAGACTACCATAACCATTAACTTGTCCCTTTTCCAACATTCCCTTGGGTAATTGGTAAGAAAACAAAAGACTCAATTTCATAATTTGTTCCACTAACCTTTTGATTTTTAACGTAGTGAGGGCAGTGCATCGAAGGCTTCAATATGACTAGTAGTTGAGCTACAATTACAAGCAACCAGTCCAAGAAGTGGCATGCACTAGAACCATTAGGCTAACAAACAAGACCAAGCGAACTAGGATCCCACGAGAGTGAACTAGAACCCTTTACAAAATTGGAGGAAAAGCCCTAATTCGAACTAGGATGGAACAAAGAAAGGAACCATAGAGAAAGATTCCATAGAGGCTCCCCAAATTGCAGATCTAAAGCCAAATCCATTCTCCCACCTACAGTAAAACCCAAATCTGAGTGCAATTGATGCACCTGCTCCTACATTAGATATTGAGTGTGTGAGGGTACCACAAAGGTTATGCATCTTGGACATTGTGTTTCAATGTCAAGTCACCCATGTTGTTCAATGTACCATTTGCCTCTCATGCAAATCGAATACATAACTATGGTTTGAAGCTTAAGTGTTGGGGGAGATTGACACCCCACTTTTTGTTCTTAAGGTGTCACAATCCAACTGAAAGGCCATATTGGCCAAATGATTGGCCTTTTGATTGAGCTTCCTTAAGATGTGATAGAATTCAACACTCTCAAACCTACTAAATTCCTTTCGTATTCTCTTAACAATTATCATGATTTTTCCATCACTAGGAGATGAGGCTATGTGCATCAATTTGATAACTAATGTTGAATCCCCAATAACAATAAGGTTTTTGATATAACTTGCATCAAGAATCCCCAACACCTAAAATAGAGCCAATGCCTCCACTTGATTATTTGACCTCTGCCTAGACCCATTTAAAGATGTTTTCTTGATTTCCTTTGGATCAATATTGATCCCCTCCTCACATACCACCCTTTATGAATATGATCCTAATAACAAAAACCATCTAATATTTGATAAAACCAAAATTGAGTTTTCATAAAAGATTTAAAAAAGGATTTTAAAC
>ML824982.1:135939-147244 GCA_009831015.1 Picea engelmannii
TTTCATTTGGAAAATTAATACTTCTTCTTAGGAAAATAATGGTAAGTTTCAAATACATTATGAAGCTTCAAGAAATTTGATATGTGAATATGAATATTATAATAAATTTTATCATTTTCATGAAGATCAAGGGAAGATGTCTGAATTTCCATATTTTGAGATTCTTGTTGAAAGTTGTTGCAATGTAGAATTTGAATCAGTTTTAGAGCAAAAACAAGATTGTTCCTATAATATCAAAGAACATGAGGAAAATATTTTTCCATCAATTAGAGGAATTATCAAAAATAATTGTATGCATGATAAAATAAAAGAATTTGAAGATCAAAACATTAGAGGATATTTTTATTATTATGCACCAGTTAAAGAGAAATCAATTATAATGGAAAAACAATTCAATCAAATGGATCAAGTAGGGTTATTCTCCAAGGAAATGGAGGTAATCTTTCATAAATTTGAATACCTTGTTGTAGTTTTCCTTGAATCATCAGGAAAAGTACATGTTACATTTTTCTTTTTCCCTAGGTATGGATGAAAATTTTATGCTCAGTTACAAATATCCATACTTTTAGGTTTCAAAATTTGAATTGGAAATAAATTACATTCAAACAATCAATTGTTTAGTTGGTTACATTGACAATTTTACTTCACTTAATCCACATGGTTGAATTAATTAGGATTAGGAGGATTGTGTATATAAATAAGCTCACAACTTGAGAATTTATTGTAGTTGTTAAAAAACTAAATAACCATTATCGTTTAAATAAATGAATCATTATGGTCTCAAACTTTATAAATCTTAATTGAAAAGATAGATCTAACTAGTAATGAAGATTTTGACATGTTACTTTTAAACTAGAAAGGAAAACATCTTACCTATTTTCTCATGGAAGTTAAAAATGTATGTTTTGGGTAATTCTTTTCCAAGTAGAGACTTTAGTCTCTAACTTATAACTAATAGTTTCACTCAAGGTGTTCTATTTTATCAAGTATTAAATTGGTATATATTTTGGAAAGATAGAGTTAACACCAAGGAAATGAAAACCTTTATGAGTATATTTTATCACTCAGGTATTTCTAACTCATCCTTGATAAACAAACATCATCCCTTGGTGTGAAAAACATATTGATTTCCCCCATATTATGCAAAGTATCAAAACAAATTGAAAGAGATGGTGAACAAAAAAACAATTGGAAAATGCAGGTATATTCACTGGGGCTATGGACGCTCACTAGCAGTGAAGCAAAACCTGTGATGTCGGGGTGAATACACCATAGGATATGGATGTTTTTTTGGCAATGTAGAAACACCATGAGGATGAGAGAGATTACCAATGAGTATCTTTGTCTATTACTCAATCAAATTAGTTTCCTCATAAATAACTCTATTTCGACCATAATTTAGCCACAATATAAAAGGTTTATCTTTAAACCCTAAAAGCCTTGAGTTGTTAAACATTAATTATAAATTTGACTCTTGAGCCAAAGTTTATTGTTGCATTACCTTAGAAATATCCCTATTTCTTAGGTATTTATCCCATTTCCATGTGTTTCCTTTTTATTTCTCCCATGCGCCATCGATAGAGTGCATTGCTCCTTCACCGTGCGCCTTGTTCTTCTCTTCTCTAGTGCGCATGGATCCCTCATATTTTCTCTTCTTCAACTGACTCCAGTTACGTCGAGGTTGACTACACTCATCTCCTAGTCTCCGGTGAATGCATAATTCATACTTATGGTATAATCATTATATTATTGAAAGTAGACTTATTCTAGAAGTCTACGTATGATCAAAGATGAGGACAATGAGTGAAGTTAACGATGGAGATATTCTTGGAGGTATTGTGGAGATAGCTATGGAGATTGTTATGCTATATAGGACATATTGTTATGAGCATGTCAATGATATATTACGAGGCCTCATGTACTATATTAGTGTAAGAGAGTGATGTATTATTATTTGTACACTAATACAATGCAATCATTTTGAGCATATTTGTTGTTCTTATGTGTAAGTTTGTAAAGTTTATTGTATGTTACTCATATTACCATCAGAGTAAAAGTACACGAGGTTGAGTACATTTTTTCCACACTTTCCTTCATGATTATCCACTACTGTAACTGCTACAAGGAAGAAATATGAAAATTTCAGCATCAACCAACAAAAATTGTGTGAAGAAATCAAATATTGTGTGATAAAATCACTCGTTGGATATTTGTTGGGTTTTATTTCAGCATGTATTGATGAGCCGAGGTTGGAATCGTTGAAAGAAATTAAGAAGAGGCCATCCTATTTGAGAAAATCAAAGGTCTCTCCAAAAATATGCCATCCCATTTGATAAATAGTTGACCACTTTTGAGAAAATCAGAGGTCTCTCCAAAAAGAGGCCATCCCATGGTTCCCGTAGGAAGACCTTTCTTGTCGTATCTAACTTCATTATAGAGTAGCAAATCGATTATGCTGTAGATAAGAATGAAAGCCAATGTTATCATAATTTGCAGTTTTTTTGCTCAAAGACTTGTCATCTTGAGGATCCGAGACATTTTCAGTGCCAATTTCAATGCTTTCGATGCCATTTTTTACAATTTCAAAGGCGCTCCCATTTGCACTTTGGGTAGTATTGAGGTTTTTTGTACTCTCCGACGCCAATTTTAGCTTTGTCGTACTCACATGAAAAATATCTAGCGCTCACAGTGAAAACATCTACAAGTTGAAGCTTGCAAATACCAAATATATATTTTTATTTTTATTTTATTTTTGGAACATTTGATTTATTCCATATCCATTGTTGGATATATCAAAATCAAATTTATAATGAAAGTGTATGGATCATAAAATTTTCATCAAGAGATATCTATGAAAGGAATTTGTATTAGATAAACATATTTTCATTTTAGAAAAGTTAAGTCAAAATAATTTTGAATTTATCAAATCAAAGAAGAAGGTATGTTGAAGTTCAAGTCAATTCAATTAACTTGTAAGTGTCAAAAGCATCATGAAAATTTTAAGTCACGAAGATTTGAAATGGTCAAAGTAATGGCGTCCTTGTGAAATTAAAGTAAAGTTTTTGTTTTTTAAATTGTTGGAAATACTAAGACAACTGAGAGGGGGAGGGGGGGGGTGAATCAATTGTTACCGTGATTAAACAATTTTATGATTATTAAAATGTTATTAACCTTCTTCAAGTGATCATCAACAATATGCAAGTCATGAACAATAGAAATAATAAACATCAATCACACACATGATATACACAGAGACAGATATTCATGAGGAAACCCATAAAGGGAGAAAGCCTCTTCTTCTTGGAATGATAGGCAGTCTTTTATATTATGTACATTATCGTTCTTATGAGCTCCAACTGCTTTTGAGGCTACCACCTCTATTTTACAAGCTGCAACTTGTTGAGAGAACCAACTCTCCAGTTTCTCTAGAACCCACCAGAACGAAGCACCAACTCCCTGAGTGTTCTAGCACCAACTGGATGGAAGCACCAACTTCCAATCACACAGGCACCAACCTGTATAACAAAGAACAATGGTTCTCCCTTGCACCACCCTACCATCCTAGTTTTTCTGGCTGCAACCAGATGGAAGCTACAACTTCCTGTGTTCAAGCACCACTTGAAACTTTGAGGACAAGAGTCCTCCCTAGCACCACCACCCTGAAATAAAAATCTTTGCTTTCTGAAAGTTATTACAGTGATACAGTATTTATCAATGGCTTACTAGTCTCATCATTATTCTACTACACTTATCTTCTCTAATGCATCAGTGTCTTGATGTTTCTCGCATCTTCTTGCACGCTCATGTTTAGGTTCTCTTCTATCTTTTATACTCTGTGTTGCCTCTTCATTCTATTTCACTGCGTCTCTAATATTCCCATCAGATCATACACAACCTTCCTTCCTACGCACCTGCATAACTTTCGAAAAAGCACACTATACTCTCTGTTCTGCATGTCTTTTGCACATCGAGTCCTTTTCTTGATCATCATTCAAACTCTTCATCTTCCCTGGCGATTATCCTGAATCTGTTCATCGTCAGTGGTCATTATCCTGAGATTCTCTGGCTTCTTTGGAAATCACAACTCTTTGTCTTCTCTGGCAGTTATAGTCAATCGTTTTGTCTTCTTTGGATTTTAAGCCCCTTCCTTCATGTGACCATTGACAGTGACCAGATGCCTATTCAAAAGGTGCTTCACGATCTTGGTCTAGCAAGCACTATCTCCTTTTTTTCGATATGACCTTGGGCGATGAACTTCACATGACCACCCGATTTCGGGTGTGAGCTCTCTTCTCGTTAGCCCCCTGTCACATGTGACCTCAGGCTATGTCCTTGCATAAGCAAATTATTACAGGCATGCCCAAGAGTGGTTTCAAATCAACAACTTTTCTCCCCGCAATCTACCTCCAGCTGCCACATACCCCTTCTCCGATACCGCGGTTTCAATTGTGGCCCGCTCACAAAAAATTAAGACCCGAGCATGTTCTGGCCCTGCAATCGAGCATGCTCATCGATCTTGCAGTCTCTGACAGATTCCTTCGATCAACCGCTTTGATCTATCTTCCTTTCCTAACTTCTTTCCTCCGTCCAGTGTGATCCTTAGGCTTAACGACCAAGTGACATGTGGCCCTCCAAACCAATGGATGGGATCGATTTCACCTTTCGGGCTTCGAGTGTCTCGATTCTCAAACTCAACTTTCTCCTAGATCATTTCACCCAGAGTCCATGATCTAACAACATGTGGTCTTCTTGAATCAACGGTCACAATCCCTTCGGGTATTCGGGGTTCAGAAATATCAACTTTCCAACCTTTAAACCTTCCTTTACTTTTTCATAGAGCTGGAAATCCACCGACGTGTCCCTTTCTAATCAACGGTCACGATCCTTTTGTGTCTTTGAACTTTGGAATTTTCAAGTCTCAACTGGAAATCCTTGAAGCGAGATTTCTCTGAAATCTTATTTTAGCTGACACGTACTCCCCTTGACGATCAACGGCCATGAGTGACTTTGTCACTTCGAGCTTCAGCAGTTTCAACTCCTATGAAATCATTTCTCCCGGAGTGATTTCACCCGAATGCATAATCTTTTGACATGTACCCCTCCTGGCGATCAACGGTTGAGATTTTTCTTCAACAATTTTCACGTTCTCCCCATCCACAAACTTTCGAAGTTGTGGATCATGCACCACCTGTCCTCCTCGACAATGGACGACCCCAAACCACTTCGGGACTTTGGAACTTTGGGAAAGCGTTGATGGTAAATTTCTCGAAATAAAACTCTTGAAGTGGCGTCACTTACTTACGTCACTTAATGACATGTCATGAGCCTAGCTGCTGCCATGTGTCACTCGGATTTGTGATTTGCACGTACCTGAAATGTCGAATCAACTTGACACTTGCCATTGTTTGATTGCACCATGTGTCCTTGCTGACGTAGTCTTGATGACGTGGATGAGACGTGTAGGCAGTGTAGTGGAGTGTGACGTGTAGTGGGTAGGTGGTATGTATGAGTGGTTTGGTGGTTTTCTCGGAGGGGGGGTTAGGCAGTAAGTGGTAATGAGAGAGGGGGGTCCAAGTTGACACGAAGGTGACACGTATGAGGGTCCCACATGGAAAATACCACCAGCTCGGACCCCCCCCCCCCACGGTTAAAGGTAGAAAGGTCGGGGGGTCTGATATGCCATGTTAACCGTAGATCTGAGTCCCTAATTCTCGACTGCTGAGATTAGTGCACCCTTTTCCTAACTTATCATGTCCTTCCACTTTGGAATGATCTGACGACTGAAATTCACTTCGGATGATCCGATGACTGATGGGTATTCGGATAATCAAATTCTCAATCGTTTTGCCCCGCTTATCCTATCCTCCCATTAATTCAATCCGACGGTTGTTGGTCCTCTGGATCGGTGATCCAATGACCACTATCGCTCTTCCTCCTAAGCTTATGATCTCTCTGACTTAGACGATTTTATAAGTGTTCACGGGTCTTCGACCTTTTCTCCTCTTTCACATCCGTCTCTTGGACCTCGTCTACACTTCTGGAAACCGCTATCTCTTCTGATCTTTCTTGTCTTCTTCTCTCTTGAGGTTTGGTTCGTTGTTGTTCTTGCCATCAATGACAAGCACACTCTTCCTAGAAACATGCCAACAATATCTCTCTTTGGCATTGATGGAAACCCTGAAAGGTTGCGCTATTTTGCTTGGACCTCCAATTGTATCATCCAGACCACTCCTTTTCTCCCCCTTTGACATCAATGTCAAAGAAAACATGCTCCCCCTGAGTTGTTGCAGTAGTTTTCAGAGGTATCAGATATTCAACCAACACATACTCCCCCTGACAGGATGGACTCTCTTAGGTGAGAGAAGGGATGACACCCAACTTCTAACGGAGATATTCAAATGGTGTCTTGGCTAGGGATTTAGTAAAGATGTCTGCAATTTGTTCTGTGGATGGAATATAATTCAGCTAAACGACTCTGTTTGTAACCTGCTCTTTGATAAAATGATACTTTATTGGTATATGCTTCGTCTTTGAATGGAGAACAGGATTCTTCGAGACACTAATGGAACCAGTGTTATCACAGTGAAGTGGAATGGGATCAATGTAAGTTACCTTCAAATCTATAAGCGTTTGTATCATCCATAATATCTGAGTGTAGCAAGTAGCAAGAGCAATGTACTCTGCCTCTGTAGTTGATAATGAAATAGATCCCTGCTTTTTACTAAGCCATGCTACTAATGAATCACCTAAGAAGAATGCACCTCCATTGGTGCTATTTCTCTCATCCAAACAGTTTTCCCAATCAACATATGAATATGCAGTTAATTGAAAATTCTATTTTTTAGGATACCAGATACCATAAGTCATTGTACCCTTCAAATATTTGAATATCCTTTTGACAGCTGCTAAATGACTTTGTTTAGGAGTAGACTAATAATGACCTGCCATTCCAACATCTTGCATTATATCAGGATGTGATGTTGTGATGTATAGAAGACTGCCTATCATTGATCGATATGTTGTTTGATCAACATCAGGTGAAATTTCATCTTTACTAAGCTTGCAACCAACCACCATAGGTGTACTAACAGGAGAGGAATCTTCCATCTAAAACCTCTTTAACATCTCTTTAAAATAATGTTCTTGAGAGATAAATATCCCTGCATAACTCTGATTGATTTGTAAACCAAGAAAATGTGACAGTTCTCCTATCATGGACATCTCAAACTCAGACTGCATTGCATTAGCAAACCACTGAACTAAAGGTCATTAGTGCATCCAAAAATAATGTCATCAACATAAACCAAAACAACTAATAAATCGTCACCTTCAGACTTAATGTATAGATCACTGTCAACAATACCTTTCTTTAACCCTTTGTCTTGTAGAAATTTGTCCAGTCTATGATACCAGGCTCGTGGTGCCTATTTTAGTCCATATAATTCCTTTTTCAACTTACAGACATAGTCAGGATTATCTGTCAGTAGAAATCCTTCAGGTTTCTCCACATATACTTATTCTTCTAGATCTCCATTAAGAAATGTTGACTTAACATCCATCTGATATACTTTAAATTTCTTATGACATGCATATGCAAGAAACATTCATATGGCTTCCAATCTTGCCACTGGTGCAAAGGTTTCATCAAAATCATGTCCTTCAACTTGTGCATACCTTTTACAGACCAATCCGGCTTTATTCCTAACAATTTGTCCTTGTTCATTCATTTTGTTCTTAAACACCCATTTGGAGCCAATTACATTCTTATCTGCAGGTCTAGGAACAAGCTCCCAAGTATTGTTCTTCTCAATCTGATCCAATTCCTCATTCATTGATTTTAACCAATTTACATATTTACTGGATTCATTAATGTTCTTGGGTTCCACCATGGATATGAAGGCTATATGTGATTGTTCGGTGTCTTTGATGATCCTTCTCCTGGTTTGTACACCTTTGTCTTTCTCACCAATTGTCTGACTTGCAGGATGATTCTTTTGAGTAATTCTAGAGGAAGGATTTGATGTTGTCTGTTGATTTGAGTCTGCCTGAGTATTTGTATCTTCATCTAACTCATAGTCTTCTTTTTCTAATTCTTGGACCTGTTCATCTTCAACTTCAACTATATCCTCTGTTGTTGATTCAATATTTCTCATCTCTCTTATTGGGACTCCTTCATCAACTTTTATGTCAATACAATCAACCAATTTATGCATCATCTTATTATAGCATTTGTATCCTTTATTGTTTGTAGCATACCCTAAGAAGATGCTTTCATCATCCCTGTCATCATACTTGCCAAGATTTTCATTATTATTCTTTATGTAGCACTTAGTCCCAAATACTTTGAAGTGTTAGATTGAAGCAGGTCTTCCATACCACAATTAATAAGGTGTCTTGTCATTGTGTGGTCTAAGGTGAGCTTTGTTAAGAATATGGATTGTTGTGTGTATTGCTTCTACCTAGTAGGTTTGACCAATGTTCTTCTCATTCATCATTGACCTGGCTTTGTTGAACTGTTTTTTTTTGCCTCTCAACTACTCCATTTTGCTATGGAGTTCCTAGGATTGTGTATTCTCTTTTGATCCCATGTTTATCATAGAATTCCTTGAAGTCACTTGACATAAATTATCCTCCTCTGTCCAATCTTACAACCTTTAATCTATTGCCTGTTTGATTCTTAGTCAAAGCCTTAAATATTTTAAATTTCTCAAATGCTTCATCTTTTTCTTTGAGAAAAGAAACCCAAGTGAGTCTGGAGTAATCATCAATGATCAACATGAAGTAGTTTTATTTCCATGTGCCTTCATGTCTTGATGGTCCACATAAATCCATATGAACTAATTGGAGTGGTTTCTCTGTTGAAGTAGAGATCTTGGATTTAAACTGTGTCCTGGTTAGCTTTCCTACTTGACAGGGTTTATACATAGAATCTTGTGGCTTTGATATTCTTGGAAGATCTTTTACTGACTCAAGATTTTTGAGCTTGATTAAGTGGTCAAAGTTTATATGTCTAAGTCTCCTATGCTATAACTAACTTTAATCATGTTTTCTTAGATGACACTCTTCTCTATCTTCTTTCATCACATATACATTATTACCTGTCCTTATGCCTTTAGCCACCACTTGTCATGAGTTTACAAACTTTATCTTACAATCTTTGGAAGTGAACACCATTTCACATCCTCTGTTACACATTTGACTTACACTGAGAAAATTATGTTTTAGCCCATCTACAAGAAGAACATCCTGGGCTTTTCCTTTACCATTACTCAAACTCACCATCCCTTTACCCTTGATTTTACCTGGTTCATCATTTCCAAAGGTCACATTTCTTATTTTTCTTTTACTTATAGACAAAAACTTATCCTTGTCTCCAGTCATGTGCTTGGAACATCCATTATCTATATACCAATGGTCTTTTTGTTTTTGAGATGAAAGTACTAGACCACATTTTTCACTATATTTATTTTTCCATGTGCTAGCATTTCTGGCTAAGGGTTTTATCCTTGGATATGCTTTGTAATTCTTCAAATGGTAGTTTGCATCTTTGTGGCCAAAGTTATGATAGTTATAGCATTCGAGCTCATTGTTAAATTGGTCAAAGTGATTGGTGCAACTTTGTCTACTCATTGGTTGTTTAGTTCTATGTTGCAAAGATTTATTATTTCTTGATCTCCTCAGTTGCATGTCTCTAAGCTTAATTTGGCAATTTGCAATCTTATGACCAAAATTAGAGCAATAAAAACAGTAACCATGGAAGAAATTTTGGTACCTGAAGGATGGACTTCTTCTTGGCATTTGTTGCTCCATCTTCTGATGTCTTTGTTTTTAATCAGGGATCATCTTGTCCTTATTAGCTATTGGTGGTAGAGTATTCACATGGTCTAATTGTCCACTGACTTGGAACTTGATCATCTTTACTGGCTCTTTGTTTTCTGGTTGTTTGCTGCTTGAACCACTTACATAGCCTAAACCAGTCTTCAAAAAAGGAGACATTTGTTTGCTCATAATGTCATCTAGTTATGTTGAGGCTTTAATGCTTGGAATATTTTGGAGATATAATGCTTTAAACTTCTCCATCTCTTTCCTGGTTTTTACTACCTCTTCTTCCAAGGCTTCACATCTTGCCTTCTTCTCTGATAATTGTTGTTTCATAATGTCCTCTAGTTTCTTTGCCTCTTCTAATTCCACTTTTAGCAAGGCAAAGTCCTAATCAGGTTTTTTATTGTCTTTCTCGAACTGTATCAACAATTGTTTTTGTTTTTTCTTATTAAACCTGAGTCTAGCAATTTCTTCTAGGGCACTGATCAGTTATCCTTCCAAGTCAACCACATCTTCTTCATCATTAACATCACTTGTTGTGATTTTATTATCATAATCCTATTTTGCCATAAGAATAAAGTCATTAACCTTATATTCACAAGAAGAATCACTATCTATGTCTCCTAAAGAGTCATCATCGTTTACACATAAACTTGTCTTTTTACCAAATCTCTTGGATTTGTACTTCTCTTCACCTTCAAAGTTCTGGTCCTTCTTCTTGTGTGGACACTTAGATGCAAAGTGAATTATCTTTCCATGGTTAAAACATTTGAAGGGAAACTTGCCTTGGTACTTGCCTGATCCTTTCTTTAGTCTTCTCACAAATTTTGCTTCAATTTCATCAGGCTCAGAATCCTCATTCTTATTTGCTTTAAATGATGCTTATCTAGAGGTGGGTTTATCCTTACTAATCCTCATTTCATAAGCAGTTAGAGTTCCTAGAAGTTGATTAATAGGCAAAGTCTTAAGATCATTCAGTTCTTCTATTGCAAAAATTTTTGGATTAAATCTATTTGGTAGAGATCTTAAAATATTCTGATCTAAAAATACGTCTTCGATCTTCTCACCAAGACCCTTCATGGCATTCACAAGATCCTCAACTCTTAAGAAAAATTTGTTAACTATTTCATCCTCATTCATCTTTAGTTGTTCGAACTATAATCTATAGGTTTGAAGCTTGGCGTCCTTTACCTTCTCATTACCTTCATAACTGCTAATGAGTTTGTCCCGCATTTCTTTGGTAGATTCTAAGTGCATAATTTTTACAAATTTTGCTTCTGCAAGCCCACTCAGAATAGAATTCATAGCCTTAGCATTGACTCTTAATTCTAGCTTGTCATCCTTATTAGTTATTACAACCGGCTTTACATAACGAGTCTCTACCACATCCCAGACATCTGCACCTAAATCCACTATGTAGGTTCTCATCCTAACTTTCCAGAAGGCAAAGTTTGTCCCATTGAACATGGGGGCCTTATTGGTT
>ML824983.1:32448-59324 GCA_009831015.1 Picea engelmannii
GTAAGTCTATATGTTGATGACTTATTATATATGGGTAGTAGTTCTAAGATGAAGGATGAATTCAAAATTGCTATGATGAATGAATTTGAGATGAAAGATTTGGGTCTCATGCAATATTTTCTAGGTATGGAGGTTTATCAAAACGAGGATGAAATTTTCATTTGCCAAACAAAGTATGCAAAAGATATGTTGAAGAAATTTGATATGGTAGATTGTAAACCAGCCTCCACTCCAACTGCTCATGGAATTGTGTTGTGTAGAGATGATGGTGCTGAAATAGTTGATGAGGCAACATACCAAAGTATTGTTGGAAGTTTGATGTTTCTAACCCACACAAGACCTGATATTGCTTATTCAGTTTCTCTTGTTTCAAGATACATGACAGAGCCATCTGAAATACATAGGAAGGAAGCCAAGAGGATTTTGAGGTATGTGAAAGGAACTCTAAATTTTGGTATTCATTACTACACTTCTAAAAGGTTTAATCTTGTTGGCTTTAGTGATTTTGATTGGGGAGGTAGTTTGGATGACCGAAAGTCTACATCTGGTAATTGTTTCTCTTTTGGTTTGGGTTTGATTACATGGAGCTCATGAAACAAATTATAGTTGCACTTTCATCCACAGAAGCAAAGTATGTTGCACTCACCTCAACAGATACTCAAGCATTATGGCTTAGAAAAGTTCTAGAAGAAATTGGAGAGAAACAAATTCATCCTACAATGATGTACTGTGATAATACTAGTGCCATCAAATTGGCCAAGAATCTAGTCCATCATAGCAAGACAAAACATTTTGATTTAAAGTATCATTTCATTTGATATTTGGTGCAAAAGAAGGAAGTAGAACTAAGGTATATAAAGACTCAAGAACAACTTGCAAACATTTTCACTAAGGCAGTTGCTAAAGTCCAATTTTTGAAACTTCGATATAAGATTGTGAGCCCTCTAAGCATCAAGGGGTAGTATGTTGGTAATTGATGCATCTTGTCAATCATCTGACATGATGCAATCTATTTGTAGTTTTCATTTATGTCGATTACTCTTTAGATAAAGAATGTGACTAAATAATGCATGCAAAATGCATGAGTAGTTTTCCAAAATAAATTGTTGTAAGCCTTCAATTATGAACAATTAACTCTTTGTTCTATGAGGCTATGTATTGTTATGAAAATCAAGGTTGATGAGAGTTGAAAGCCACATTTTTGTGCAACTACCTCAATAATAATTTCTTCTTTCTTTATGCATGGATTGTAAGCCTGATTTTATAATATTGTGATTTAATCATTTGCTCTAGTGTTATGCTATTCTAATTGAATGATTATCTAGTCTAAAGATAGGTTTGCATAGATCCTTCAGGCATCCAGAAGCGTTCAACCAGGTTAACAATAGATTGAAATCCAGTATTGTGGGGATTTCATCAACCACAACTGAGAATAAACTGGAGGAGTTATTGCAATCTCTTTGGCGTGGGCATTGGTTTCTTGTAATGAAGCTCAATTTTACTTAGATAGAAAGGCATTGAAAATACATCGCGAGACATCTGAAGGGTTACTTATAGATTATGTTGTTTCACAGAGATCAAATTTGCATGTCATTAGCATTTTTTTTTAAATTTCAATTTCAATGGAAATCAGTTGTATGAATCTCATTTTAAGGACATATGCATTTTGATTATTATGCGTTATGATAAACCAATACAAAAAAGGGAAGAAATAGATTCAGTAATGACTTATATTGTATTATACTTGAGCACAGATGCAATATCTTGTATGAAAAAGTTTATGCTAATAATTTCTCGGATTCACGTAACAATGCAAGGTTACACAGATGGAATTAGATACGAGTAAAACGATGAATGGAAGGTATAGATATCGTCACTATTTCCTCTTTTATTGTAGATAGTCCATTCCATATAAGGCAGTTTGGACAGATAGATAGATGCATAGGTGTCTGTTTAGCAGTATAAGTTGGGGTTGGAGAGGAGATACTGCTCGATATTCTTGAACATGGCATTACAAGCTCTTGTGCTTTACCTTCGTCAAGCTGAGCACCAGGGAGGGTTTCATAGTTGCAGATCCAAATCACCACACAACCACCTTCTTTCCTGGGAACGAATTTGAGCTCAAAGTTTGAGGCATTCAGTTTCTTTCCCAGCAACCCTCCTTCTATTGTTGTATACTTGAAAACCATCTTCTCCTCGTCCATTTCATCGACTCGCTCCTTGGCGTAGCTGAAATGCTTGTTACCTGAGACATGAAAATGAAAAACATTATAAGTACACTCGTCACCATTTGCATCTGATACTGATCTGATTCGATAGAGGAAACAACTAGAAGCGGAAGTATAATATTGATTTTTCCCATAGCCGTAATACCCAGGGTTAAGTTGAGCTGTTTGATGGTGCCGACTCCTCCATCTCCTTGAATGAAGGTCACGACAGAGAAAAATTCAGGAAAAATCTTTGGGAAGAGGTTGTGGCCGTCCTTCACCATGGCGTTCCATAATCTCGTTGCTTCCACCTCACTCAAATCTTCAGTTGTTGTAGTCCCAACCACCATCTTGATCACCTAAAGAATTCTATCAACCAGAAGAAATGTAAGTTGCTTGCTCTAGTATACACTAGAGGAGGAGGAAGAGGGGTATATATAGGCCAACACGTAAATTTGTGCATTTAAGACGAGTAGTTGGTTGTTGGAAGTCATATTCACGCGATTGATGTGATCTTCAACGAATTATTTTCAATCGTGAAGTTCAATGGCAATAATGGAAAAGGAAGGTTGTTGCAGCTGCCAACCCCATCGTTGATTTCCTGGTATATGTCGGTATGAAGAAGGACTTCTGTAGTCTTCTCTATGTAATTTGATTTAAACAAATTGATATAATTTTTCAGGTAATGATCATATTTCTACTCTGATCAAAATTTGGTGCAGAGTGGAAGGATATATAAATTTTGAATAATTAAAATTCGAATCTGCACAAATTTAAGTTCTAAATCAATAAAAACTTCATTTTTTAAGTTCTTATATATAATTATGTAAGAAGTAAATTCACTATTTTATTTTGTAGATTTATATACAATTAAAATCTATTATCAAAATCAGTGAATGTACGTCAATAATGATAATAGTTGAAAAATTAATTATACAAATGATAAAAGTGATTGCATCAGTTATCTAAAACATAGTTACCTAGTTCCATTTAGAATTCTGATAAAAATTCAATATAATAACATAAAAAAATCAATAATTTTTTTTTTTTAATTTGGCAAAAATATTATAGTATACATCCTAAGGATTTAGATATATATACTTTCCTTCTTAGATTTACTATGCATTCTTCTCATTTTCTTTGCCTTTCATTTTGAAATTTGAATAATGTAACAACCTTAGAGGTTCAACTCACTAAGAGAGGCTCTATCCACCTTTTACTTAGAAATAATGGAGATCTTATTAGTTACGTAGGTTTTGATATGGTGTTTATTTAGGATTTAGATCCTATTTTCTAGCAGTTTGTTCTAACTCCCTAAACGGATTGTAATCCTATTTATTCATGTACTCTTGATTGTTTAATGAATGAAGAGAGAACGATGTTTCTTTGGTTGCCTCCATGTGTTGCCTCATCTATGAGCAGATGGTTTCATTCCTTCTAATTTGTCTTTCCATTTTCAAGTTGGTATCAGAGCTCAGGTGAGAGGGCCATAGAGTCGGATCGCAGTGAGAGAGAAGTGAAGTGAGAGAGTAATTCTATCATTGATAATTGAGATAATCCGAAGTGTTGAGAGGGGGGAAAGATATTGTTGTTGATGATTGCACATACATTGTTGTCTGTAGTAAAGGACACTTCCACTGTTTGAAGGAGCTACCATGAAGTATAGAAGATCTTTGTTGATTGAGGAAGTGTTTTCGGGTTGAATGTTGTACCATATGAGGAATAGGATCCTGTAGAGAAGCTGTCTACATCCATTTTTTGCATATCAATGGATTCTGTTGATAAAACAACCTAATTTTTGTCCACGATGAGTCGTTGGTAAGGAGATCTGTGTCTCAGATCGTTGGAAGGAAGAAGAAGCCATCACTGCCTAGAACTATCGCTGCATGTTTGTAATAAATATTGTGAGTTTCATCTCACCTTTGTGTTGAAGAAGTGAAGGAGTTGTTGTGTATTGTTGGAGAGGGTCACGTGTTGTTATCATTTTTTTTTAAATAAAATAATCCATATTTCTACTGTTCAAATCGCTATCGGATGAGCCACCATTGATGTGTTGCGTGGATCCTTACATGCGTTGGATAAGAGGCGCCTTCGTGAGGGAATTGTTGTGTTGTTTCTTGTGTGTATATTTGTGGAGAACACTGCATTGACTACTGCATATGGAAAGAAGAATGTGATCTGTCTTGTTGGACAATAGATAAGTGTGGATCACACCCAAATAAAAGGATTTTTTGAAAGGAGCAGCCTTTATGTGAGAGGAGTCACTCATCTTGCTCAAAGCCACGTTGAGCATTGGTCTCACCTTCAGTGTTTTCCTGATATGGCTTGCTGAGAAGGGCCTCGACCATCACACCCTCTATGTTCTCATGCGCGTATAGAATTGGAGGTAAGAGGTGCGCCCAGATCGCTGCATTAGAGAGGAGTTTGTTGCTTGAAGGAGTTTGTAGAGATGGCGAATCCACTTGCAGAAACCTATCTCAATGAAGCCAATAAATTAGATGGCTTGAGTTTTTTCAATTGGAAATTCAAGATGCATACCTTGATGGAAGGTTATGGTGTGTGGACGATCGACAAAGGAGATGAAGTGTGACCCGATGAAGCTGCAGGTGCGACAACGACAACAATCCAAGATTGGGATAAGCGGAAGAACAAATCCAAGGTATTATTAAGAATGTCCGTGAAAGATAGTATAATTCCTCACTTTAGAGATGCTACTTGACTTATAATGAAACCTGGAAAGCACTTAAATATCTGTATGAGACTAATAATACAAATCATATTCTTTTCCCGAAGAGTAAATTGTTAAGTATTAAAATGGATGTAAATGAGTCTGTTAGTACATTTCTTGGGCGAATTAAAGACATGAAAGACAAATTGGGAGATATAGGAGAAACAATGTCAAGCACTGACCTTGTCGCAATTACCTTAAATGGAATGCTAGAGGACTATCAGATGTTTATAACATGCCTTGTAGTGAGAGAGAAATCTCCTACCTTTGAGGAACTGACATGTATATTGCTCCAAGAAGAAGAGAGGCTCACAAATTTGAAGCCTTGGAATTTAGACTTAGCACTATGGACAAAGAAGAGATTCCCTAGAGGGAAACACAGAGAAGGAGGTAGAGGAGGAAGTTCATTTCAGAGGAAGTAATTTCCAAAGCCAAATCAAGGTATCTCATTTCCAAAGCCAAATCAAGCGATGCCATCTAATATAAATGAGCCTAAGTGTTTCTGTTGTGGTAGGACTGGGCATTTTGCCAGAGAATGTTATAAGAAGAAAAATGATGAGGCTAGGCATAAATATAGAAAACATTCAGGACATTTTGCATAATAAAACTCAAATTTTGATTCAAAGGATCTTAGACTATTTGTGTCTAATGTTGTGTTGTCTGCTAAAACTGATGATGTTGATGCATGGTTTGTGGATTCTCGAGATTCAATTCACATGAAATGTAATAAGAAGTGGTATGTAAATTTCAAAGAAACACATAATGGTGCCCATATTTATCTTGGAGATGAACGTTATTATCAAATCAAGGGATATGGAGATATTCCAGGAACATTGTCGAATGGTACTGTCATATGCATTCACAATGTTGTGTATGTACCAGGGATAAAGAACAAATTGATCTCTATGTCCATAATTACATATCAGAATCTGAAGGTTGAATTCTTCAAGAGTTATTGCATATTAAAGGACTTCTTGGATCATTACATAATTGTTACTACATGGGTTAGAGATGGAGGCCTATACAAACTTGATGTTACTAGCAAGAATCATCAAGCATTGACTTCTGCAACTATGCCTACATAAACTCTTTGGCACCAGATGTATGGTCACATTAATCATCATGATTTGTTGGTATTACAAAAACAAAGTATGGTTTAAGGACTCCCTATGTTGAAGAATGAGTATGATTCTTGTGAAGGTTGTGCATTAGGAAAGATGCATAGAGATGAATTTCCCTATAATTCTGATAGGAGAAAGAAAGATGTATTAGAACTTGTGCATACCGATGTTTGTGGACTAACACAAACAAGGTCCTTAGGTGGTGCTTACTATTTTTTGTTATTTATTGATGATTGCACAAGATACACATGGGTTTATTTCCTTAGGAGAAAGAGTGATGTTTTTGAATACTTTAAGGAATTCAGAAACATGGTGGAGAAGCAAGCAGGAAAAACCATAAAAATCCTCCGTTCAGATTAAGAGGGAGAGTATAGATTAGGGAACTTCATCAAGTATTGTAAAGATCATGGAATAGTACAACAATAGGGCATTGTTCAGAATTTAAAGCATATAAACTATTTGATCCATCTACTCACAAAGTGTTTGCAAGTAGAGATGTAATTTTCCATGAGGAGGCAGAAGGAAATAATGAAGACACCAGTCATGAAGGATGACATGTACTTCTTGAAGATGAAGAGGTCAAAGAAGAGAGGCAACAAAAACAACAACAACAACAATAGGAATATGCAACCAGTGACATGGATACATCTAGCAGTGAAGAAGGATCTTCAGAAAACGAAGAAGAAGTCACTAGCCAATTAAGAAGATCCTCATGACAGGTTCGCCCACCTGAAAAGTATAAAGACTTTTCCTGATGAGTAATATTTTAAATGTCATAGAACCCATGAACTTTAATGAAGCTAATGAACATGAAGAGTGGAGAAAAACAATGGAGGAAGAATATGACTCTATAATGAAAAACAAAACTTGGGAATTGACTGAATTTCCTAAAGATAAAAGGCCTATTGGATGTAAATGGATATACAAAACTAAATTTAAATAAGATGGAAGTATAGAAAAATACAAAGCTATATTGGTGGAGAAAGGGTACTCACAGAAAGAGGGTATTGAGTCTGCAGAAACATTTGCACTAGTAGCTAAATTAAATACTATAAGATTGTTAATTGCATTAGCTACACTGTACCATTGGAAGCTTCACCAATTAGAGGTAAAATCTTCTTTTCTAAATGGTGAGTTAAAGGAGGAAGTTTACCTTACTCAACCAGAGGGGTTTGTGAAAAGAGGTCAAGAATATTTAGTGTGTAAATTAAAGAAAGCATTGTATGGGATGAAACATGCACCTAGAATATGGTATAAGAAAATAGATTCCTTCTTTCTTCAGCAGGGTTTTATAAGAAGTAAAAGTGATCCAAATCTGTATAGCAATTTCGATGAAAATGAGCAGGTTGTACTGATTTCCTTATATGTTGATGATTTGATTATTACAAGAAATTCAGAAAAAAATGATTAGTGGAATTAAGAAGCAGATGTCGCATGTATTTGAAATGAAAGATCTTGGTGAGTTACATTACTTCCTAGGTCTTCAAGTTTGGAGAAATGTTGGTAAAAACTTTGTGTCTCAAGGTAAATATGTCAAAGAGGTACTTAAGAAGTTTAAGATGGACCAATGCAAAGTTTCTTTTGTTCCAATGCAACAGAACTTGAAACTATATTGTGGTGATGGTTCGAAGGAGGTAAATGGTACAATGTATAGACATATGGTGGGAAGTTTGAATTATCTCACTACAACCAAACTTGACATAATATATTATGTTAGTGTGTTAAGTTAGTTTATGGAAAAACCTCTAGAAATCCATTGGAATGCAATGAAAGGGGTACTTAGGTATCTCAAAGGCACAATTGATTATGGTATTAAAAATACTAATTCATTTGATGTTGAGCTGACATGTTACTCAGAGTCATATTGGGCTAGAAATCCAGATGATCGGAGATCTACTACAATTTATTCCTTTGGCATTGGATATGGGATTGTTTCATGGAGCAGTAAGAAACAACCTTCTGTATCTTTATCATCTACTAAGGCGGAATATAAATCTTTGTGTGCAACAACTTGTGAAGTTGTTTGGTTGAGAAGACTTCTTCAAGATGTTGGAGAAGAACAAAGGAAAGCTACGATAATCAAATGTGATAACCAGAGCTCAATCAAGTTGGTGAATAATCCATTTTATCATTCAAGGACAAAGCATGTTGATGCTCAGTTTCATTTTGTTCAAGAAAAGATGCAGTCTAATGATGTTTCTTTAATTTATTGTAATACTAGTGACAATGTTGCTGATATTTTTACAAAGCCTCTTGGGAAGATTAAATTTGGAGTGTTTAGAGAGATGTTAGGTGTGAAATTCAACCATTTATCCATTAATGGGGAGACCTAGAAATAATGGATATCTTATTAGTTACGTAGGTTTTGATCTGGTGTTTATTTAGGATTTAGATCCTATTCTCTAGCAATTTGTTCTAACTCCCTAAATGGATTGTAATCCTATATATTCATGTACTCTTGATTGTTTAATCAATGAATTGAGCGTGGTGTTACTTTGGCTGCCTCCAAGAGTTGCCTCATCTGTGAGCAGCTGGTTTCATTCCTTCTAATTTGTCTTTCCATTTTCAAATCTCTTCCCTCCAAAATCCATCTTTTTTTCAAAACTTATTTATCTAAGATCCCTCCTCAAATCACTAAGTATTTAGAAATTTTCAGCCACCAATTTTTATGGAATTTTTCCACTTTCACACTTCAGACTCAAATTCTCTCCTTTCCTATTTTTTTTCAAGGCTTTCAAAGAATTTTCATAGCGAAATTGAAAACTGGGATTTTTTTCAAATATGCTAATTACTTCCCATTTCTTTTCCTATTTCCTACACACGATCCCACGTCTATCTATCTATGTTCAGACAGGTACTACCCCTAGATTTTTATGTAGGAAAACAAACAAATATGTGTGGGGTAAACTACGAACCATAGATTTTCCCTCAATTTGATCCATTCAATCAACCACCTATACTGTGAACTTTATCGAATTTCACTAAACTATTCACTATTTGAATTGAATTATCAAATTATCAAGTTTGTTTTCCCCAATTTGACTTCCATCACCATCTCCCACTTCTATTCAACATATATTTTTTAATTCATGAAGAATGAAACATCATTTTTGAAGCATGTGTGTCCATGAACGTCTTTGTTGATGGTATGCACAAGGTCTCATAGGGACAATGATATAAGTTATTTCCATTATATCTTCATTTTTACTTGGTGTATCCTATTATCCACAAAACTATATCTTTCTTGATGGCATAAATTTTATGTTGGTGAGTATAAATCTAGTCTCCAACGAGTGTTAGTCGAGATGATGCTGTTGATGTGGCTATGGGTTTGTTTCTAGCTACACCTTCTAAGGGTAGGCCTCTTGACAATGGATAACAACGTGAATTGCTTCAAATCGGGTATGAACGGATAGTACAAAGATTACATCTCGGCAGTAGGTTATGAAATTGAATGAGTTAGGGGGGTTGATGGAAGAGTGGGAGAGTAGCGGTGGGAGAAAAATGAGAATGATTTGACCTAGGATGAAATAATTTAATTATTCCATCTGCTGAATAAAAACCTATGCTGAAATAATTGAATAGGTGCTATAGAAAACATGTTTTCAAACCCATTTGAAGGAGACACCATGTCATATTATGTTGGTTGATGGAGAGGATGTGTTACTGTAGTCAAGATGACAACTGCGTCGATGATTTTTCTGTAGTCTAGAAGAATACAAAATCGATGATGTTTATGAAGTTGGGATAAGACTGAGAAGATCGAGCTCACATGTGAGATGGAAATTGGATCCCTAATATTTTTCTTAGATCTAGGTGCTCTAGGATATGTCTATATTCCTTAATATTTGTCTTAGATCTAGGTTCTCTACGCTATGCTTATATTGTTTCTTCTAGGTGAGTATAGAGATGTAGGAGTAACAATTATAGGAAATTGACCGATTTAACAATTATTTGAGATGGATTTTTAAAAATTAATGTTTAGAGTTCCAATTATCACTGTGATAGAATTAGAAATAAAAACTCTAATTGCATATTGACTCTGTGTGCAATAGGATTTTCTTGCAACATTACTTATGGATGCAAAACCACTCGAGTTAACTTCTGAAAAAGTTATTGGGATTATGCTACGTGAACTCTTTGAAGGTTCCTTTGATTTCACAAACTTGATATGGAAGTTATTATAGTGCATGTATGTTCAAGTTCAAACTATTGTTATTCCTTTTGAATGTCTTGAGGACTTTAAAATAGGAGAACTACGTTGTCCAACCTAAAAAATGTATCTATTTACTATGCCAAAGAGAAAATTGAGGACATGTATGACGTCCACATAAATCCAAAGAACCCAAGAAATGCACAACTATAACACCCCCACGCTTTGTGCGAGAACTAAATAAAAATTCTCGTTCACGAGCCAGATTAACTCTTCGATTTCCTACTGAAATCCCTCTATTTGATCCATAGGCCCTATTGAAACCCCACCAGCGCGAACATGCACAAGGCACAATATTCACCTATGCGACCACAAGTTGTGACCGCACGCCTATAAAAAGGCGTTTCGCATTTCGAGACTTCATGACTTTTTCATGCGAGTCAATCCTGACTCTTGTTTCCCCAAATCCCCGACCTCCGGTTTCTCTCCAAGGCCGGATCTATGGTCCTGCGTTATCCCCTCGATCGAAGACTGTGATCGTGTCGCGATTTCTCATATCAGGATAATGAACGTGAGCTAGATCTGACTCCCCATTCGCCGAAATCCCGATCTCCATTAGATCCTCCCTTAATCTTCCACCCATATGACCAGTCACCATGACCTGGGGCTTATTCTCCCAACTCGTTGGGACTTTGTGTTTCACGAAGTTGGAACACAACCCAACGCCTATCTTTCGAAAGCCCAATCCCCGAACTCCTGATATCCCCTTGCCCAGATCAACGGTCAAGGCTCTCCTGTGATCTGACGGTTCATATCAAATCACGTGTTCAGGTCTCACAAGTTCACAAAACTCTACCCTTTGACTTCTTTCAGTAGGGAGTCAATGAAATGATTATCTCTCTCCACGTGTCTTCTTACGATGGACAGTCAAGGAGGGTCCCAATAGATCCTTGGATCTACGGTCCAGATTTCATCGCTACTTGCAAAGACTGAAGGGGTCGAGGCATTAACACCTACGCTCCCTCTTCAAATCTAATGGTCATGACAGACCTCAGATCCTTCCTGAAGGATCTCATTTGTTTGTCTCCCAAATGAAAGGATATTCCCTTTCATTATTTGAACTCGCTATCCTTTCTGAACATGGGCAAAAAAATTCAACCTCTCAGAGCTTCGAGCTTCCGCAGCTCTGAAACCTTCGAAAATTAACTCCTTCTTGCACAGGGTTCCCAGACCCAAGTCACCTGAACCTTCAGATGATTCTTGGGCAAATTATCCCTACTCTTAGTCAGGTTTTTGGATAAGGGCTCGGGTGCAGTTCAAAGTCCCTAGGCTAGTGACCTGAATGAAGTGCCTTCCTAACTCACCGAATTAGGAGCTATGAAACCAGGGTAAGGTAAACTCATGGGTTTACCATAGCAGTAGCCATACCAAGGATCTTACTCCGACTCTGAGATATGATGCAATTCCCCGGGGAAGGTGCTTTCAAGGAATTAAATTAGAACATCAAAAGAATCAAACACATGGGACGATTCTCATTGGAACAAACTCATGCTCCAGACTTAATCATTTTATACAGAAACCAAATATGGCATATAAGTATACACATGCATCCATTACTTCCAATCTAAAACACCAGGCAATCATTCCATACATAAACCATTTATGGGCGTATAAACATAAGCATGTATCCATGATATTCAATTCAAAATACAACGCATAAAACACTTATCAGAACCACAAGGCATGATGCAACTACTGAGAGGGGTGCTCGTTTCCACCCAACCATAGGCTTAGTCTGTCCAAATGGATTTATCACTGGCCACCCCTGAGATTAGGCCATGATGCTTTGAGATTCAATCTCTTACTTCCATCTAAACGAATGTTAGGGATGAAGGTTACTCTCCTTCTCCCTATACAGGAATAGAAGAGGACGAAGGTTACTCTCCTTCTCCTAAATCAGTCTTTCTTCTCTGCGATCCCAACTCACTTTTCACTCTCAATCCTTCCTTGGACCCAAGAGTTTTCGCTCTTGTCTCTGCATTCTTCGCTAGTCCTCTCTGCCCACACCACACTTCCTTTCTTGCCTTCCTCAACAAGATTGCGTGTGACTCGAATTCCCAGTCCGTGGTCAGGTCCGAAAGCCTTACAGATGGGTGGTCCTCCCCATCCCCTCATTAACTCTTGAGGAGGTCTTCCCACCTACCAGCCTAACTGTAATTCATTTCGGATAAGAGGGTTGCTCTGATCTTGGGCAATTAAAACCAACATAGTATTGACTCGGTGGAAGTTAAGACAACCGCTCTGGGCCCCTTCCACCACCTTTTCATTAGAAATCGTGGTCTCTTTTAGCACATCCCCTTCCCAGTAGTCATGAAACACATATTCATAACAAATTTACATTCATCGACCTTTTATACAAAGGTCCATCAAATAAAACATTCACACCTTTGAGTTTTCCATAGTTCCCTGACCAATATAGTTATATTTATAGACTGGGGGAAACAGGGTGTTACAATTACCTCCCCTTTAAAGGAACATCGTCCTCAATGTTCTATCTATCAACATGACGTGTATGTACATAAGTAAACAAAATCTGATATGCTTGTTTCATGGCATCTTCCATTTCCCACGTAGCCTCATCTAGGCCAAAGTGTTTCCACTGCACCTTGAACTGCACAATGGTTCGGTTCGTGAGTGAGATTTACTTCATGTCTAGTATGCATTGTGGTTCTGGCAAGAACTCTCCCTCCGATTCCACCTGGATCACAGACTAGTCAATTATATGGTTATCATCATATATATATTTCTTCAATATAGAAACATGGAAAACATTGTGTGCCTTTACTGTGGGAGATAGTGCTATTCTATAGGCTATGGGTCCCACTCGATCTAAGACTTAAAAGGGTCCACAATACCGAGGTGCCAACTTGGCACAGGCTCCCATCCTTAGGGAACTCTTCCTAGACCTAACTTAGAGATAGACGTGGTCTCCCGTCTTGGATTCTCCGGGGGTTCTCTTTCTGTCGGCATAACTTTTCTGTCTATTCTGAGCTATTTTCATATTTTTCTTTATCTGAATCACTTGTTCCATTTCTTTCAACATGTTGGGTCCAATCGTAATTATGTTCACGGGATTACTCCAACTGACTAGAGTGTTGCACGGCCTACCATAGAGGACTTCGAAAGGACTCATCTTCAGTGACTCTTGGTAGCCGTTGTTGTAGGCAAATTCCACCAGTGGTAGGTAATCTTCCCACTTTTTAAGTTGATGCATTACATGCATCCTTAATATGTCTTCTAATATTTGGTTCACTCTTTCCATCTGTCCATCGGTTTGAGGATGATAGGCTATGCTAAACAATAATTTGGTCTCTAGACCAGTCATCAAGGATTTCCAAAAGTTTGAAGTAAATTTCATGTCTCTGTCAGACACGATTTCCTTAGGCATGCCGTGTAGTTTGAATATCTCCTTCATGAATATGTTGGCAATATCTATTGCCTTGAAATTCGATTTGACGGGAATAAAGTGAGTGGACTTGCTTAATTTTTCCACCACTACCATGATGGCGTCATTCTGTCTGGCCGATGATGGTAATCCGGTGATGAAATCCATGGAGATGGTCTCCCATTTCCATTCTGGGATTGGTAGAGGTTGTAATAACCTTGCTGGGTGTCAGTGTTCTGCTTTAACCTGATGGCATTCTAAACATTTAGCTAAGTACTCAGCTATGTTTTTCTTTAGTCCAGGCTAATAGAATTATTTCCTGGTGGTCGTGATCATCTTCTGGTATCCCGGGTGACTAGTATATGGTCGTTTATGTAGTTCATCCATTATGAACCTATTCAAGTCGTCACAGTTTGGAATATACAATCTGTTTCTGTAAGTTAGCAGACCTCCATCTAGCATTTGGTAGTCTTCATACTTTAGCCCTGCGGGTTCTTGCTCCAAGTACGAGGTCACAGTCTAGAAGAATGCATCTGTTTCTTGTGCATTCCTGAATCTTTCCTTGGCATTCGTCTTGCAGGTGCTCACTGCTGCCAGGTGAATTGTTTTCATACTTATGCTAAGGGCATCGACCACCTTATTTTCCTTTCCTTTGATATGTTTGATTTCGAAATCAAACTCACTAAGGAGGGCCATCCACCTAGCTTGTATAGAATTGAGTTTTGGTTGGTCAAACATGTGTCACAATCCACAGTGGTCTGTCATAAGTACAAATTTCCTACCCAGGAGGTAATGCCTCCACATTTTCAAGGCGTGCACTTTGGCGGCCAACTCTAGAACATGGGTCACATAGTTGACTTCATGCTTATTCAATTTTCGGGATTCATAGAAAACTACGCTTCCTTCTTGCATAAGGACTCCTCTGAGTCCTTTCTTGCAGACATCTGTGCACACGAGGAAGTCATTTTTAGGATCGATGATCTTCAGCATGGGAGCATGGGTCAGAAGGCATTTTAGGGACTGAAACCTTTCTTCACATTCTGGCGTCCAAATGAATTTAGCTCCCTTCTTCTGGAGGGCAGTGATTGGACAACCAATCTTGGAGAATCCTTTTATAAATGTCCTATAGTATCTCGCTAATCCCATAAAGGATTTGATATCTGAAACATCCTTTGGGGTAGCCCATTCCATGATAGACATGATCTTGTCAGGGTCTACTGCTACCCCTTCTTTAGATATGACATGGCCCAAGTAATGTATTTTCTTCTGGAAAAAGTCACACTTGCTAAATTTGGCATAGAGTTGATGTTCTCTTATCACTTGAAGCACAATTCTAAGACGTTCCTCATGTTCCTCTCTATTCTTGGAGTAGATTAAAATATCGTCAATAAAAACCAGTACAAATTTGTCTAGGAATTTTCTCAGTACATTGTTCATCAAGCACATAAAAGTGGCAGGGGCATTGGTTAATCCAAATGGTACTACCAAAAATTCGTAGTGACCATATCTCGTCCTGAAGGAATTTTTGTGGATGTCTTCACCGTTGATTCAGACTTGATGGTATCCATATCTCAAGTCAATATTTGAGAAGATGGAAGAACCTCCCAATTGATCGAACAAGTCATCGATTCTGGGTAAGGGGTACTTGTTCTTTATGCTTACGTTATTGAGTTGTCTATAATCTATGCATAGTCAGAGTGTATCATCCTTCTTCTTCACAAAAAGGATCGGTGCTCCCCATGGAGACACGTTGGGCCAGATATAGCCTTTGTCCATCATTTCTTTTAGTTGTAGTTTAATCTCGACTAGCTCGGGGGTGCTCATCCTATAGGGTTTCCTAGACACTGACATCGCTCCTAGTGCAAGTTTTATTGAGAAGTCAATGTCCCTTCTCGAAGGTAGACCCAATACCTCTTCCAGAAACACATCTCTATACTCTCTTAGTATGGGGTGGTCTTCTAGGCTTGGTCTGTCATCCTCAACCGATTTCAACACCTGTATCACATATAGAGGACATCCCTTTCTGCAATAATTTCTCATTTGAAGAGTTGATATTCGTCTCACCGAGACAGGTTTCTGGATCCCTTGAAGGGTTATCTTTCTCCTTTCTTCATTTACACATTCTAAGGTTTTATGGTAACAGTCCAGCTTATTTTTATATGCAACTAGCCAGTCTATACCAATCAACAAGTCATATGATCCTAGGGGTAGTATGTTAAGGGTAGCTTGGGTGGAAAATCCATACATAGCGAATTGGCAGGATGGTATGACATCCACTACCTTTCTTTTGGTGCCAGTGGATAACTGTACCAACCATGGCTTGGCATGTTTATGTGGCTGGAATTTACACTTACCAACGACTTGAGGGGCCACATAACTCAAATTTGAACCAGGGTAAATTAAAATAGACGCTAGATGGTTGGCGATCATACCGTCCATCTCCACCACTCAAGCTTGGTGGTTGGCTTGTTTATTATCCGCGGCTGCATAAATTTGTGGCATACTCCTGGCCACGTCAATGATGGTGGTAGCTTCCTGGATGTTGTAAATTCTCCTATTGTTTTGTTGTTTGTGCGGACAGTCCCTCAATAGATGTTCTTCTCCACAACCCCAACATTTCAAGGGTACTTTCTTTGGGTTACCAGTCTTTCCTGGGGTTGATCCAAGAGGTCTATTTCCACTATGGGAAGGGAAATTATGCTGGTGTACACTTCGGGTCAAAAATCTCATCCTTGAATCCTTCTTATAGTTTTTAAATCTTGGGGATTTAAATCCCTTTTTCTGGAATCCCAAACTATTCTTTTGCTTCCAGCCTTCAAGAGGTTCTGGCCGAAGCCCAAACTGTTCATAGCAATATCTTTCCTTTCAGATAATGTATTCTAGGGTCCTTGGCTCATCAAACTCAATCCTTTTATGATAGTCCTTAGGTATCCCACTGATGAATCATTGCACCTTGGCCTTTTCTGCTTTTATGTAGGGTGCGTACCTTAGCAACTCAAGGAATCTGCTGAAATATTTCTCTATAGTGAGTTTCCCCAGCTTGAGTTCATAGAATTCTTTAGTCTTTTCATCGAAATAATTTTTCGATAGATACTTCTTCCTGAAGTATTTTTCAAACTGTTCCCAAGATAGGTGTTCTTCATGAATCCATTTCACATTCTTAAGGTCGTCCCACCAAATGGAAGCCTTTCCATTTAGGTTGAAAGTGGCTACTCGGGCCTTCAAGTTTTTTGAGAAGTCATGGACTCTGAAATACTTCTTTAGTCCAAGCGGCTAGGCCTCCGCTTCCTCTCCCTTCTTGATATCACCATTGAAAGAGGGTGGTTTGGCCTTCTTGAATTCTTCAAGATTATGACTTTTGGAATGCTTTCGTTTCTTCCATTTTTTTCGAGAATGTGAACTAGTTCTGCTACTAGAAGATCCCTCCGAGTCGTCAGTTTCTTTTCCAGAGGAATCGTCCGACGCTTGTCCCCTATCTCCAGGGTGGACCTTTCTCGAGGTGCTCTTCCTAGTGCGGCCACTTAAAAGACCACGTTTTCATATCTTGGGTGGACTTCGACTCCTCTTTGTCTGTCGTCGGTGCACATGACTGGTGTCAGGTCCATGTTGTAGTTGTTTTTGTATGTCGGATAAACTCCGCAACAAGATTGCATTAATTTTCGTTTTCTTATCTTGATATTTTATCAACCTCTTTTTGTCAGCCTTGCATCTTTGTAGATCGACCATGAGACTCCTCACGGTCTCATCTAGATTTGGAGGGGTCTCTACCCCCCTCCTTTCGTCAGACTCTTCATCTCTATTGTGGGAGCCATCCCCCACTTCGTGGTCTGTCACCATTCTATATGTTTGCAGTTTCCTGTGGTTGATCGTCCGCTTGCGTACATACAAAACACTTGTTGTTAGCCAACATTATATTCGTTCATAACCAACACCTAATTCACATTTCTTAAATACCTACACACACAACAGTAATGCATACACACACAACAATAAGTTTTCATTCTTTCTATAATAAGGGCTTAACTGACCTTTTTAGGACGGGAGTAAGGTAAGATGTCACCTTTTAATGTGCTCGTCCATGAGCCCAAATAGGCTGAGTGTTGTAACCATGCTCTGATACCAATTTGTAAAACCCCCATGCTTTGTGCGAGAACTAAATCAAATTTCTCATTCACAAGCCAGATTAGCTCTTCAATTTCGTGCTGAAATATCGCTATTTGATCCACAAGCCCTATTGAAACCCCACCAGCTCGAACATGCACAAGGCGTAGACTTCACCTATGCGACCAAAGGTTGTGACCGCATGCCTACATAAAGGCATTTCCCATTTCGGGACTAAAAGACTTCGGCATGCGAGTCAATCCTGACTCCTGTTTCCCCAAATCCTCGACCTTCGATTTCTCTCCAAGGCTAGATCTATGGTACTGCGCTATCCCCTCGATCGATGAATGTAATCGTGTCACGATTTCACATATCGGGATAATGAACGTGAGACAACTTTGACTGTCCGTTCCCCGAAATCCTGATCTCCATTAGCTCCTCCCTTAATCTTCCACCCATACGACCGATCGCCACGACTTGGGGCTTATTCTCCGAACTCGTTGGGACTTCACGTTTTGCAAAGTTGGAACACAACCCAAAGCCCATATTTCGAAAGCACGATCCCCGAACTGCCGATATCCCCTCGCCCAGATCAATTGTCATGGCTCTCCTGTGATTTGACGGTTCAGATCAAATCGCGAGTTCGGGTCTCGCAAATTCAAAAAACTCTACCCTTTGACTTCTTTCAGTAGCGAGTCAACGAAATGTTGATCTCTCACCACGTGTCTTCTTACGATGGACGGTCAAGGAGGGTCCCTATAGATCCTTGGATCTATGGGCCATATTTCATCGCTACTTGCGAAGACTGAAGGAGTCGAGGCGTTAATGCCTACGCTCCCTCCTCAAATCTAATGGTCGTGACAGACCTCAGATCCTTCCCAAAGGATCTCGTCCGTTCGTCTCCCAAATGAAAGGATATTCCCTTTCATTATTTGAACTTGCTATCCTTTCTAAATTTGGGCAACGAAATTCAACCTCTCAAAGCTTCGAGCTTCCGCGGCTCCAAAACCTTCGAAAACTAACTCCTTCTTGCACAGAGTTCCCAGACCCAGGTCACCTGAACATTCAAATGATTCTTGGGAAAATTATCCCTACTCTTAGTTGGGTTTCTGGATAAGGGCTCGGGTGCGTTTCAAAGTCCCTAGGCTACTGACCTGAATGAAGTGCCTTCCTAACTCACCGAGTTAGGAGCTATGACACCGGGGCAAGGTAAACTCGTGGGTTTACCGTAGCGGTAGCCATACGAAGGAGCTTACTCCGACTCTGAGATATGATGCAATTCCCTGGGGAAGGTGCTTTCAAGGAATTAAATTAGAACATCATGAGAATCAAGCAGATGGGACGATTCTCAGTGGAACAGACTCATGCTCTGGACTTAATCATTTTATACAGAAACCAACTATGGCATATAAGTATGCACATGCATCCATTACTTCCAATCTAAAACACCAGGCAATCATTCCATACATAAACCATTTATGGGCATATGAACATGAATCAGTCCCACGAACTTAGGAGAGAGTTTATCTCCCTTTCCAAACTTGATTGAACTCTTATGCGGCTTAACCCGCAAGAAGAGTCGATCGCCGACGTCGTAACTACGGTCGATTCGGTGCCATCGTCATAACTCTTCTGTCGATCCTGCACTTCTTTAATCCTTTGTCTTATGGTTTTCATTTTCTCTTCAATTTCTTGGATCGCTTCTGGTCCCACCAGGACTCTATCCTCTAGCCGATCCCAACTCAAGGGCGTCCGACACGGTCGCCCATAAAGGAACTCAAAAGGCGCCATCTTAATGGTGCTATGGTAACTGTTGTTATAAGTGAACTCTACTAGGGGAAAGAACTCCTCCCAACGCTTTTGTTGGTCCATCATGTACATGCGCAACATGTCTTCCAATGTTTGGTTCGTATGTTCTGTCTGTCCGTCCGTCTCTGGGTGATACGCAGTACTAAAGTTAAGTTGGGTTCCCAAGGCCTCTTGGAAACTCGTCCAAAATCGTCCCGTAAACACCGATCCTCGATCGGATATAATCTCTTTAGGCATGCCATGCAGCCTCACAATCTCACTGATGAAAACTCTCGCTATGTCAGGTTCCTGATACGTCGTATGCACAGGAATAAAGTGAGCACTCTTTGTCAGAGTGTCTACTACTACAAAAATCAAGTCGTGCCTCCTTGCCGTCAGTGGCAATCCAACAATAAAATCCATCGATATAACTTTGCATTTCGATTCCGGAATGGCATGTGGTTGAAGTAATCCTGCCGGGTGTCTATGTTCAGCCTTCACCTGCTGACACTCTAGACAACTAGCCACAAAGTTGACTATGTCGGCCTTCATTCCTTTCCAGAAGAATAAGGGTTTAAGGTCTGCCCTCATCTTCGTAACTCCTGGGTGAGCCATATAAACTGCTCTATGAGCCTCGCTCAGGATCAACATCCTCAACTCGTCATTTGGCGGTACGTAAATCCAACCTCTAAACCTCAATAACCCATCGCTATCAAAAGAAAATCCCTCATATCGTGGTACCATCATTGTGTTTTGTCCGATAAAATCCTCGACTTCTTTGTACCAGTCATCGTCACGCTGTAAAGTGAGAATCTTCTCACGTAGATTCGTCTGAAGAGGCAACACTGAAAAGATGCGTGGTCTCTGACTCAAAGCATCGGCCACTCGGTTCACCGTTCCCTTTATGTAAGTAATCTCAAAGTCGTACTCGCTAAGCAATTCCGACCAATGCCGTTGTCGCGCGTTCAGGTCGCTTTGCGTAAAATTGTGTTGTAGTCCACAATGATCAGTCTTTAATTCAAATTTCCGTCCAACAAGGTAGTGTATACAAACCTTCAAGGCATAAACGATGGCTAATAACTCCAAATCGTGTGTCGCGTAATTCTCCTCATGCCTTTTCAGTTTTCTCGAAATGTAAGCAATCACTCGTCCGTCTTGCATCAAGACTCCACCTAAACCTTCCTTGGATGCGTCAGTGCATATCAAGAAGTCTGTGTCCATGTCAGGGACCTTTAGTATCGGTGTTGTGGTCAACAACTCTTTAAACCTTCGAAATGCTTCCTCGCATTTTTCGGTCCAAACAAACTTCTTGTTTTTCTTCTGCAATTCTGTGATCGGATTTGCTATCTTCGAAAATCCCTCGACAAACTGTCGATAGTATCCTGCTAAACCCATAAAGCTACGCACTTTTGTGACATTCGTCGGTGCGAGCCATTCCATAATAGCCTCAACCTTGGCTGGATCCACGACGATACCTTCACCGGAGATGACATGGCCTAAGTAGTGAATCCTCGATTGATAAAAAGAGAATTTGGACAACTTCCCATATAATTTGTGTTCTCTTAAACATTGTAGTACCAAGAGCAAGTGCTCGTCATGCTCCTCCGTCATCCGAGAGTAGATCAAAATATCGTCAATGAATAATTGGATGAACTTGTCCAAGTACTCGTGGAACACCCCGTTCATCAAACTCATGAATACCCCTGGGGCGTTTGTCAGTCCAAAAGGTAAAACAGTAAACTCGTAATGTCAAAATCCCGTCTTAAAGGCGGCCTTAGGGACGTCATCCTCCTTGATTCATAACTGGTGATACCCTGATCACAAATCGATCTTGGAGAACACCGTCACACCCTTCATTTGATCGAACAGATCATCAATTCTTGGTAAGGGATACTGATTCTTGATCATAGCCTTGTTCAGTTGACGGTAGTTAATGAAAAGCCTCCACGATCCGTCCTTCTTCCGAATGAAAATAACTGGTGCACCCCACGGTGACACACTAGGGCGTATAAGTCCGAGGTCTAACAACTCCTTCAGTTGCATTTTCAGCTCTTGCAACTCCGGGGTCGACATTCGATAAGGCGTTTTCGCTATCGGTTCAGTCCTCGGTTTCAGGTCTATGGTAAACTCCAATTCTCTTTCCGGCTGCATCCCAGGTAACTCCTCTGGAAATACGTCCGCAAACTCCTTCACCACCGGAAGGTGTTCTAGACCTTCTGCTACTCCCTTTTCGTTTAACGCAAGGATCACATAAAGCTTACACCCCTTGCGCATACTCTTCCGCAACTGTAAGGAAGAGACGAACCTCAGGGATACTCCCTGGTTCCGTCCTACAATCACCCGTCTCTGTCCTTCATCATCGACCAAGCTCAACCTCTTTGTCTTACAGTTGAGTATCGCCTCATGCGATTCCAACCAATCCATACCAATCACGACGTCATAAGATCCTAAGATTGTGATGTACAAGTTGACCCTCGTGACAAACTCTCCCAGGTTAAGGGCACAGCCCGTAACCTTTCCTCCAAACTTATGTTTGGCTCCAGAAGCCATCTCTACGAAGCTAAACTCGTCCTGTTCGACTGCCTTTACCTTAATCCTTTTTAGCATTGCACCAGAAATGAAACTCTCAGTAGCTTCTGGGTCTATCAAAATACTAAGGGTCTGGTCAGCGACAATACCTGTCGTCTCGAGCACAGTCGACTGGTGCTCTGCCTGACGGTTATTCACCGTATAAGAGCGCTCCCCTTCAGTTGAAAGACCGCCATACGAACCTTCATGTTGGAGGTATAATCACGAAGTGCGAAGCACATCGCCATATTCTGCAACGATGCCTCGGCGGATGCACCGTCCGGGGCACCAAAGAACTCAAGAAATTTTACCTTCTCGAGTTCACGGTGAATGCTACCTTTAACGGCCGATGCGCGTGATGGAACCTCAGCAGGTGCCGGTGCCCTGGCCTCGTCTCTGTCCAATCGACTGATCAATGCCTCAGACGTGCACTAAAAGGACCTCATCATCCCAACCACGTCTCCGACTGCTATCTTCTCTTGTCCGAGAACCTGCTCGCCTCCCTGGGGGTTAGAACCCTCAGGCGTGGATGCTACTGGAGGCGTCACACCTCCTCCCCTAGCACCTCAACGTTTGCCTCTGCGACATCCTCTAACCATGATTTCCTGCACGCACATAATCAACTCGATCAACAACAGTATAATAAAATCAATCGTGACAACAAAAGCCGTAGCGAATCCAAAGTCGCAGGTCTAACCGGCTCTGATACCATATGTAACGACCTCCTCGTTACGACAACAATTCGGATAGCAGGTGCAATTTTTTTTTTTTTTTGTTTAAGGTGTGTGCACCCGTGTAAAGAGGAAATAGACACACTTGACTCTACGTCGCCACCCGACGACTAACAAGACGCAACCACGATGATCACAACAAGAAGACATAGGTCCACCGTAAGTAACTGCAAGGATTATTGACCATACACATAAGGCACACAACAGGTAACCGCAACATAAACGACATACGGGGTTATGCACAGTACAAACACAGAAGGAAGAATCCATGGTAGTAGAGTTTACTATTTCTGCATAGGAAAGCAGGGCGTTTAATCTTAGTTCTCTGCTCCGGAGAGAGAGAAGGTTAGATAGGCTCATGACCGACTGCTCAGGCAAAAACTAGTAATCTTCGTCAGGCGTGTCGCAAGAGTGGAAACCCTGCCTTTAAAGGGCCTGAGACTCTTGATACGGCACTGGATTCTTTACACAGGAAAAATCACACACACATAAATCTTGGAAAAATGGAAAAATACGACGATCCACAACAAAAGTAAAACTGACCACCCGCCCGTCCTACCCTGCAAGGTTAGGACCTCCAAGACACATAATCAACGCTCAAGCCCATGTTCCCATCGATTTTAACCATTTAAGGTCTCAGGGCTGGCGACTGTTCTGAGGAACATGGAGGTGTCTACATCCTGCCCGACACAAGCAGACCAAGCAATGCAAGACAACCAAGTACAACCAGTCTACGGACAACCACGACCTCTATGGAAGACATAAGTCAGAAGGATTCAGACATCGACCAACCACTATTGAGACTCCATGACAAGAATTACCGACCAATTACTCCACTTGATTTTCTTTAACGACGAGTTACCAACCCAGTCTTAATAAGTTCATTAATTAACTGAATTACCATAACATCACCATAACATAATCATATCATCGCCTTCTATATCACATCATTACTGGAACTAAACTAATGACGTCGTTACCCTTGTTGTGATTAACAACAATGGAACCATTAGGAACCTGTCCATACTAACCACGTATTTGCTTTTATCAAAGATAGCATTGTAAATTGAGCTAAGGATTTCTTTTCATTGCAACATTATAATAAAATAAACGCGATTAACTTGTTAAATTCGAAACATGGGGAACATATGGCAGATTGAACTTTAAAGATTTTCTTCAGTGCAACTCATCCTTTATTCAGATGAAAATCATATTCTTTAATAAATAACATTGTTCTTAAACCAATAGTGACTTTCCACTACCACGACATTGCAATTAGAACAATCAACGATTATCCTAATAAATTAAAATCAAGGGAAACCTATTGTAAATTGTTTAATAGCAATCCAATTTTCATAAAGTTCCATTACTAAGGAAATCCTCAAATAGTTGTACATCCACATTTACCATATCATATGTTAGTATCAATAAATAAACTACCAAGACATCTTCATAAAAGCTAGCATCATTACATTATAATATAAGGACTTTGCAATTTAACGAACTAAGCAGCATTGTCATTACACTTAATGATTAAGACATGGATATCCAATATATTGCATTAGATTACACTGTCAATTCCTCACATGTTAATTCATACATTCCATCATATGACGATTCATCAAATTATCATTACCTTACATTCATTATAATATAAGGTAGTAACGTTGCAATAAATTGTTCAAATAACATCACAGTAACATTATCTTACATTACAATTACCCTAACATAATGTAATAATGTATTAAGTTAATAAGGTAATAATTCTAAATCTGCCAGTTCATCAAGGTAGTAATAACTCTAAAACTGGCAGATACATAATGTAATAATTCAAATTCTGGCAGTTACATAATTCTAATATGACAGTGACATAAGGCAGTAATAATTTAGGCAGTAACAATCTGGCAGTCACCTAATTCTAACAAGGCAGTAATAATAATAAGACAGTTACATAAGGCGGTAATAACCAACTCCCTTCTTTTCATATTACATGGTATTGTATTTAAATGACAGAACTTGCAGCTTATGGTCAATGCTACCATGGAACTACAACCATGTGACATCGATGACCATAACCTTTTGTTTATATATAAAATTAGCATTGTAATTTAATACGGAAAAAGAGACATTTTATTATTATAAAAAACAATTGAAACTCCAACTAACAGGTCAGAATTCACCACGTCAATACCCTTCTACTGTTATCTTTGCAGAATTTAAATGGAAGGGGCCCTATAGTGAATGGCGAGAGGAGAGTGGTACACATAAAACACTAGGGCGCAACATTAAAACGCCCATTAACGCAGACCATTAAAACGCTCAATTAAAACGCAGACCATTAAAACCCATACTCAACGCTGGTAAGGATGACGAGGCAGGTTAGTGAATAAGGGATTGTGCTAGTTTAAAGGATGGCCCGCCAGTTCTAACTCTAATAATGACTTTAATGATATCAGAAAGGGATTATTCAACAGTTTAAAGTCTAAAATTTAGGGAACAACTTATTGCCCAAACGTTTACCTGTCAGTGCGCAAGAGGGTTACTCTGCACATCATTTATGAAATTTAAATAGATCTAAGTTGCAGTGCACGGATTTAGATGTATGAAATATTAAACTAGACAATCGGAGAGACCCACTTGCTGGATAAAAATGAAAAGAGGATCAGACAAGAATGCCGTCCTTATCTAGAGACCCACTGTAAACAACGCCCACTGTAGAAATTCCCACTGGTAAGTTAATAAAACGAAATGCCCACTGTAAGTTAATAAAACAAAATGCCCAATGGTAAGTTAATAAAACGAATTCCCATTGTAAAAATGCCCACTGGTAAGATAATGAAACGAAATGCCAGAAGAGAGATGACAGTAAGTTAAAAATGATTTGCCAGAAGGTCATAAAACGAATTGCCAAAAGAGAGATGACAGTAAGTTTAAAAAAAACGATTTGACAAAAGGTCATGAAACGAATTGCCAGAAGAGAGATGACAGTAATCTAAAAACGATTTGCCAGAAGGTCATAAAATGAATTGCCATAAGAGAGATGACAGTAAGTTAAAAAAAATGATTTGACAACAACTTATAAACTTAGGGATAAAACGAATGCTCACGGTGATCCACCGAACACCAGCACTAAATAAAACGCACACTGGCAAGGGAACAACAAAACACATAAGAAAACGTAGAGTTCAAGGGCGCGAATCCGCAGGGTAACCTCCAGCAAGATATAACACAAGGATTATCAGAAACTAAAACCGAACGCAGAGAAGTATATTCACAAACGCAGAGATTCATGACCATTATCCGGGGATGAATCCGACAGAAACATATTTGCCGACAAGGGTTAATTTCACGGTTAACTATAAAAATTATCACACAACAATCGTTGGATAAAATCAGGAGGTTCCACAGGCATGGTAAAAATTTATTCTATGCGAATCGTCGAGGAAAACGATAGATGCAACAAGCTATTATATAACATTCTAACGCCAGTATACTTTTTCAATAAACAGACAGATCTACAACAATCCTAGTGCTTTCTATTCTACCAATAAATGACCATACCTTTGCCTCTTCGCCTGCCTCGAATGATGATCCCGCGCTCCGTGTCGCTCTTGCTCCGCGCCGCTCCCGCTCGCCGACCATGGAGACTACACCGATACCTCCCAGCCAATCGCTAGGGGTACTCTGCTTCCCCCTTAGCCCCCCGAGCCGCAAAGGGGCCACACAAATCCAGAAGGTATACGTAGCTTCCCATCTCGCCTCCAAGGCTGAGCTACCACTCTAATACAGCTGAGAAAATCCCCAACTCCTCACAAGAAATCAGTCAAGCCACAATCCGGCAGCGTAACGTTACGCTAATCGTTTATCCCTTTCTTCCTCATCTTCCCCTTCTTTTATAGAAATTTGAGACCCACCTACTTTCCCTAAATCACTATTAATTTAAGTTTTAATGACAAACCTCTAAAAATTCTCTGTCGTCCAAGTGTCACTCATCCCTCACGTTTCTCCAAAATTATTTTCTTTTTAAAAATTAA
>ML824983.1:91579-106815 GCA_009831015.1 Picea engelmannii
GGGCTTCAAGAAACTGAAAGAAGACTTGACTGGATCCTCCAATTCCAAGTCGTTCAGCGTTAAGGAAATCACAAAAACTGATTAGAGGCTCCGTAACTATTACAGTGATCCATTACAACATCATCCTATAATAGCTACAGCTCAACTGGATCCTCCAATTCTGAGTTGCTCTAACACAGTGTAAACAAAGACATGAGAGAAGCTGGCATTCATAAGGCAAGAAGTCTCCAAAGTTCATATATATCCAGAACAACAATGCTTCATTAAAAATTTACAACCTGGGAGCTCAACTCAACTATCGATCCCCCCCAAAATGGTCGAAATGCCTACATATACTTGGAACAAAAACACTGGAAGCTAAATCGAGACATCGCAATGAAAACATTACATCTTCACATTTACTGCGCATGCAGTCTCTGGACGTTCGTGAACTTCAGTCAGACGCAATCGCGTTCCAAAAGACCTGTGAATGAATTGACAAGCTTACAGTCATTTCTGGGCTTTCCATTTATGGAGGAAACGATGTTCAACCACCATTAACTACTGCAATAATTGCTTCACTGAGATCGGGAAAGACCCGGTCGACTCTGTATCAACAGGACATGGAGGCCCCACGTGATGACTGGGAGACTTGACACAAAGTGATGGACGGATGGTGACCAGGCAGGGGTAGTTGGACACGCTCGATGTAGATATGGGATGAGGAGAGGCCACGTGGACGGATGGGCAGAGGGAAAATGATAGGGAAAATGTACGTGGCAGGATTCACGAGCTTTGAAGTACACGAGCCCGGTGGACAAGACACAGGGGCCGGGAAAAGAATATGACTTGGCATGACACGGGGATGGACGTGGCGGCAAGGAGGTGTGTGATGAGGCTTCGGGCTTTCGGGGATTCGAGATTCGTGAGTTTGAGGTGCGTGAGTTCCTTGCCTCCGGGATCCCCGATATCCCGATATGCGATGAGCTCCTCCTCCTGGGAGCTATCCCCTATCGGCTAGAACAAGATCCATGTGACCAGTCTCTGGGTGATTGTAGCTTAAACCCTCCATCGGAGTTTCGACATTCATGAGGACACGAGCACGCATAGCGACAGCCTGCCACCTGTAATCCACTTTCTCTTGCGGTCCCACATGATAATCCGATGATTGCCAGGATATCGCTTTTCGCGATCTCGCAATTCTGCATAAAAATCTTAGCAGCTCTAACCCGCGAACCTCCGAGCTTGCGATACGCCGATGCCACTTGGTGCCGTCTTCCTACAAGGATTGTTATTCTGACACCTGTCCTCCACTACGACCCGTAGCTCCGTCGAGAAATCGCGTATCAGGATATCACGATTCCCGCTGTCATGTGCATGGGACTTTCAGTTCCCCGATCCCCGACTCTGCGGGACCTCTCGCCACGTGCCTCAGCTGACGGACGACTCTGATTCAGTCGGGAAATCGCGCATCGCGATTCACTCATGTCAGAACTCTCTGTCTCCAGAAACTCCGATCCTCCAATGAACTGAAATCCCGACTCTCCTTCTGATGTCTGACGCGTGTCCTGCCAAGTTCAACGGCTAGGATCCCATCGGTCTTTCGAGACTCGAAAGGTCTCGGCTTTCTTACCCTTTGAAATCCCGATACCATAATTGTTACTAACATTAGGCTCCATGGGGGATAGAGTCGTCCCTGTGATGCTCTAAGAACTCCTTTTGCAGTTCTAGTCGCCTCTCTATTGGGCTATGGAGTCATTATTAGGCCCCAAAAGTAAAAATGAAAACGAATCAAAGAAACAAAAGGAAAATATTTACAAACAAAAGATTCATCTGAGACTCAAGCAAAACATTTTTTTAGGAAATGCCCATTCACTGGGCTGCTGAAAACTTCTACGCCTTCCAAATCTCGCAACCTGTATGTGTTGTTTGAGAAAACCTCAAAGATTCTGAAAGGCCCAATCCACAGGGCTTCAAACTTGTTGTGTTTTCCCTTATCTTGTTTAGGAGCATCCCATTTTAGTACCAGGTCTCCTATCTGGAATCGCTCCTTCTTGGCTTTCCTGTCGAAAACCTGCTTGATCCTTTGCTGATGGTCTTGAATTCTGTTCACTGTCTGCTCCCTAGTCTGCTGGACCTCTACTAGCTGATGAATCCTTCTGATCGTGTCATCAGGCTCCTCCTGATAGTCCTGGAGGAATTTCTCTACATGGATGGCTAGCTGAGAAGGGAAAACGGCTTCGGCTCCGTAGACTAACTGGAAAGGGGACAGACCTGTAGCTCTCTTTGTAGTCACCCGATCAGCCCATAGGGTGAATTTAAGCTTCGAGTTCCAAGCCCTTTGGTTGTCTTCCAATAGCCTTTTGATGATTCTTATTAAACTTTTGTTGGAGGACTCTGCTAAACCATTTCCTTGTGGGTAATACGGGGTGGAGTGAATCAACTTAATCCTGAATTGCTCACAGAACTTTGCCAATGGCTCAGACCCGAAAGCGGTTGCATTATCGGTGACAATCTTATTTGGACAACCGAACCTTGTGATGAGGTCCTCCAAGAATCCGATGATTACCTTGTGAGAAGCACTCCTGATGGGAATAGATTCAATCCACTTGGTAAAGAAATATGTAGCAGTCAAGATCCACCTGTGCTGCCCACTGGAGGGAGGGTGAATTTCTCCAATGAAATCTAGGCCCCACTGCTGAAAAGGCCCTGAAAACACCACCGGATTTAACGACAGAGACCGGAGTTGCTGCTTTCCTGCAAATTTTTGACATTTGATGTAGGCTCTGACCCTTTTGCAGGTATCAGTAAATATGGTAGGCCAGTAGTACCCATCCCTGAGGATTTTGTGGGCTCTGGCTCTCTAGAAATAGTTCCCTCCACATAGACCACTGTGAAATTCAGCCATGATCATATCGGCCTCTGGTGGACTAAGGCATTTTAAAAGAACTCCCAGGGGGTCTTTCCAATATAACACTTGATCGATTAGGTAGTACCTGACTGCTTTGAGATTTAGAGCTCTTTCTTTGCTTTTTTGCAGGTCGTCTCGAGGTCGCAGCTCCTGCAAAAAGTATATGACATCCTTATACCAAGGACATTGAGCCAATGGGGGTTCCTTTTGATGATCTATGTTAGACAGTCGATCCCGCCGAATACCCGAGCATTCATTGATGAAACTTATCCCCAAAGCTTGGCAATTTGCTTCAGCCAGCAGCTTGGCTAAACCTTGCCCTTTGATCAATTTGGTGGGCCTTATTTCCAGGTCGAACTCCAGGATTTTGGTTATCCATTTGCTCCTTCTCCCGTCTATGTCAGGTTGAATAAGAATATCTTTAACGACAGTCGAGGGGACGTAGGCGATGATTTTTGACTGCAGGATGTAGGTTCTGAAGGCTTTGAGAGATTTCACTAGAGCATAAGCTTTCTTCTCCATAGTGTCATACCTGACTTCGGCATCCCTCAATGCTCGGCTGAAGTAAGCAATAGGCTGTTCTAACCCACTGTTATTTGTGTGTAATAGAAAAACAACTATTGTGTCAGGCGAGGAAAAGGAGAAAATAAGGAAATCCTTTGAGTAGTCAGGAATGATAAGCACAGGAGCTTCAGTCAGGGCTTTCTTGATTTGTTCAAAGGAATGCCGCGATTGAGGGGTCCACCTTACTTCATTCTCTTTCTTTAGCATGGCTGATATCAGCTTTACCTCCTCAGCAAAGTTAGGCACAATCCTCCTTAGGAAATAAATTTACCGAGGAAAGATTGGACCTCCTTCCTAGATCTCGGGATTGATAAGGCTTGTATCGCCTCAACTCTGCTGGGATCAATCCTGACTCCTTCTGCTGATACTATGTGGCCAAGTAGCTTTCCTTCGCTCATGGCAATCAAATATTTCTTGGGATTTAATGAAATGCCAAACTTTCTTCATTTAAGGAAAACTTTCCCGAGATGAAAACAATGCTCTTTATCAGATTTTGAAAATACTGTGATGTCATCCAGATAAACGACCACAAATTTATCTCTTTCCCCGTCGAAAGCTATGTCCATGGCACGCTGGAATGTCACCCCTGCATTCATTAGTCCGAATGGCATCTTGGCATACATGAATGTACCCCACGGAGTGGTGAATGTTGTCTTCTCTCTGTCTTCAGGCAGAACAAAGACCTGATTATAGCCAGAGAAACCATCAATCATGGACATCCTGGAAGCTCCTGCCACCCTCTACAGTATATGTTCCATATTTGGAAAGGGGTAGTTATCCTTCTGTGAACTCCTGTTTAGGTTTCTGAAGTCTACACAGAGTCGGATTTCTCCATTTTTTTTCCTTACTGGCACCAAGTTGGCCACCCACTCTGAATATCTCAGTGGAACGATGATCTGAGCTTGAAGCAGCTTCTTCACTTCCCTCTCCATGATAGGCAGCAACATGGGATTTATCTGTCTCAGCTTCTGCCTGAATGGCTTTGCTTCCTCCTTTAGTGGGATATTATGCTCGATGATGGAGGTGTCATAGGTTTTGAGGTCTTCATAGGTCCAGGCGAAAACATTAGCAAATTCCCTCAAAAGTCCGTTGTATTCAGACCTCTGCTCCTCTGTCAGTCCTCTTGACAATTTGACATACTTGGGCTTACTCTCAGTTCCAATGTTGCACTGAATAGTACCAATGTCCTCCTCCGAGACTTGTCCTTTCACCGACACATCATTTCTATCAAAAAGCCTTTCCAAAGGAACCAGTCCTCTGGGAATATGGTTGCTGGGTAGCTGTACAATGTCATGCCCTGCAATCTTACTCAGAAAATTACCCTCATCGAACTCTTCCTTCGAGACGACGTCTTGGTCTATGTGCATTTCTGAAAATTCCTCAACAGTCTCCAAGAACTTCTTGATTTCGAGATCATCCTCGAATACCTTCCAATGTTTGACGTTGTCAGGTATGGAGGGCATGTATTTCACTTCCACATCATACCCCAGTTTGGGCGGCAAGGGTACCTTGAAATTTCTAGCCGATGTAGCCAAGGAATCTGCCATGGTGTTTTCCTCTCTTAGGATGAACGAAATGTTAAATGCTAAGAAGAAACTATCAACTAGGTCCGATACCTCATTTCTGTAGCTTCTAAGTCGAGGATGCTTGGCTTGATAAGCGTTCTTGACCTGCTGAACTACCAACTCGGCGTCTCCGAACACTGCTACCTCCTGTATTTCCATTTCCCTCGTAGCTCTTAATCCCAGAACAAGAGCCTCATACTCTGCCACATTGTTGGTAGCTTCATTTCTAATTTGTATGGCAGAGATATGGTATCCTGAGCAGGTGACACAAAAACCACCCCAGCTCCAGTGCCTTCCCTGGAAGAGTCTCCATCAAAGAACAGTTTCCAGATGGGGGTGATGGAGGGAGGAAGTTTAGGGGAAATGATGGGCTTCTTTTTGAGTTTAAGAGGAGGTTCAGGAGCATGAGTGAGTTGGAGCACACTGAACCCTAAATCAGTGTCTAAAGCGAAAATGGGATGGTTGGTAGGGTTGGCCTCATCACTGATTATGTAGGCCATTTGGGCTTCTCTGTATAGTCTTCTATGCTCTCCTCCAAACACTGGGATAATAGCATATGTGAGGTCCATCTGCAAGGTTCCCCCCAGTCTTTTTATCCAAGATCTTGATAATAGCATACTGAACTTGGGGGGAACGTCAGCTACTACAATATCCATGACCACACTCTTCATGGGCAGCTAAAACAAGGTCACAACCAGGTCTTTGATCACTCCAGGACACTGGACTCTTCTGGAGTCAAAGGAATAGAGGTCATGATAGGCTCGGGTAACTTCTAGTCCTAACTCTTCCATGACAGTTTTGGGCATAAGGTTATGTGAGGCCCATGAATCCATCAAGCAGTTGTGAAGGACTTTGTCATGTATGTTCAAGGAGGTGTAGAAGGGAGGGGATGAATCATCTCTGTCTTCGACCATGGGACCTAGGACGACAGCTGGCTTTTCATCTTGGAGGTTTATGGAATCTGCAGGAAGACTTGAGGCTTCAGACTGTAAGAGCTCAGAGAAGCGCTTCTTGAATTCATCATGTTTAATCAGCTCAGTGAGGGGCACAGGGATCCTGATCTTTTGGATCTCATGCTCGAAGTTAAAAGAAGATGTAGGCTTTGGAATTTCTTTTACTTCAAGAACATGATTATGGACAACATGAGAGAGGGGTTGGGCCTTCTTACCTCTGTGACCATCTGCTACTGCGTTAACAAGCCTTTCTGCTCTAGTGGACTGCTCAGGAATATCAGGTGCTACTGTCTTTCTATCGGACCTCAGGTTGTACCTTCCTCGGCCGCCACTAGCCTTGTCTCCCTTGCTCAATTCATTTAGCTGACTATCCATGAGAGACTCCTCATAAGCTGTTTGAGTGAGATGAGGAAAAGGGGGAGTGTCATTTAAGCAGTGAATTTCAGGATCAAGCTCATTTGTTTCTCTTTCTTCCTCGTCGGCCACGAAGTTGTTCTGAAAAGGGGCCTGAATTCTCTGGTCTTCTCTGTCTTTTTGTTCCCTCGGGAAGGCCTGTGGCCCATGGCTATCAACTCGCCTGAAACCTCGATTATCGGCGTTCTGGGGATTTCTGTATATGGGCTTTGCTTCTAATTCCAACCTTTCTATCTTGGCAGCGAGATATTTTAGCGTTCTAGTTGTCTCATCTGCCTGAAAGGGCAGGGGATAAGAACTAGATGAGGCAGCTTCAGGCCTCTGCCTGGATATATTCCTACCAGCGACATGCCTGAGTCGATCAACAACCAATATATTAGACTCTACTTCTATGGATGCATCCTGCATCTGAGCCAGAGTAGTGGCTCTTCTTTCCCTCAATAAGAGACAGAAATCGGGATCAAAGGCGCTAGCGTAAGTAATCTTTGCGGAGGCTTCAGAGGGTTTTATCTCAGCAGGGATTTTGTTGTACATTTTATTAAATCTCTTGGAGAAATCGGAGACCGACTCTCCTTCCTTTCTCTTCAAAGAACCAAACTCTGTCATGTAATACATGAAGTCTTTCTTATCTCCCCACTGTCTTAAAAAGGCATTATCTAAAGCTTCGATCCCATCAATGGATCTAGGAGGTAGGGCCTTGAACCATTTTCTAGCCTCTCCCTGGAGACTGTGGACAAAAATCCTCATCCATACGTCTTCATGCATGATGACATTGTCATCTGTGAAACTGTAAAAGGCTTCTAGGTGCTCATCTGCTGTTACGTCCCCCTCACCCGTGAATTTGGGTAGCTGTTTGAGGTAACCATCTACTGGGAGGGCGTTGAGAGGTTGCGGTAGCACGAGGGGAGCATACCTAGCGGCTATAATGGACTCCATCCTGGTCATAGGGGGATTAGCACCGACCATAGGAATGTTAGGTGGAGGAGAGCTGGGAGGAGAAGGAGTTCGCGAAGGGGCTAGCGGGAGTAAATCTCGGAGTGGGGTGGGAAACAAGAGGTGATTCAAGGAACAGGCTACCGAGCTCTAGTCGGCAGGTTCTCCTCCCTGTGCAGGAGTGGGGAAATATTCTGAGGTCGTGGGTCTACGCCAAGGTACAACTTCAAAGGAGAGGGGAGTAGCAAAGTCTTGTCCTTCTGGTCCCAGGCCAGGAGAGGAAAACTCAACAGGAACACTCCCAAAATTTAAGAAACGGGGAACTGCAGAGACAAGCCTGTCAAATAATTGAGGAGGAGAAAAAGGAGCTGCAACAGAAGGATATGGTGGATTACCTGGCTTGGTGATGGACGCTTCTTCTTCAGAGGCCTTTCCCTTTCTGAGCACTGCCTCTGGATCTATTTCAGGCGTAGCTAGAGGCAGCTGTGGGTGAGACCGCGTATGCCTACCTCCGAAAGCCACAATTAATAGAGCAAGTTCTCCCCAGCAGAGTCGTCACAATGGAGTCGCCAGGTGCAAATTAGCAATCTTGAAAGGCTCCGATGATCCGATGCACCTTCAGATTCAGAGGCTGAATGTCGTTCTACCCAGGGAAAATATTCAATTCCGTCCCTGGCAGCAGCGCCATAAATGTTATCGTCAGAAGTCACTCCTGGATTGCTTGCAGGAGCAGAGCCCAACACCCATCAGTTTAATGTCACGGTTTGTTTATAAAGGGTGATCAAATGGAGATAATGGCTTTAGGAGGTATCACTCTAACTCAGGGACTGAGTCTGGTACGTAAAGAACAGAGGAGGTCTGGAATCCTAACTTCATCCAGTGGGTTGATTTAAAGATGAACAGGTGGAAGACTTAGGAGAAAGTGAACAAACAGCTATGGGAAACAGGCTTACAATGGTTTGTAGGAGAAAAAATCTGATAGAAGGATCCTCCTGGTTCAGGGCTTCAAGAAACTGAAAGAAGACTTGACTGGATCGTCCAATTCCAAGTCGTTCAACGTTAAGGAAATGACAAAAACTGATTAGAGGCTCCGTAACTATTACAATGATCCATTACAACATCATCCTATAATAGCTACAGCTCGACTGGATCCTCCAATTCTGAGTTGCTCTAACACAGTGTAAACAAAGACATGAGAGAAGCTGGCATTCATAAGGCAAGAATTCTCCAAAGTTCATATATATCCAGAACAACAATGCTTCATTAAAACTTTACAACCTGGGAGCTCAGCTCAACCATCGATCCCCCCCAAAATGGTCGAAATGCCTACATATACTTGGAACAAAAACAATGGAAGCTAAATCGAGACATCGCAATGAAGACATTACGTCTTCACATTTACTGCGCATGCAGTCTCTGGACGTTCGTGAACTTCAGTCAGACGCAATCGCATTCCAAAGGACCTGTGAATGAATTAACAAGCTTACAGTCATTTCTGGGCTTTCCATTTATGGAGGAAACAATGTTCAACCACCATTAACTACTACAATAACTTCTTCAAAAGTGATGGACGAATGGTGACCAAGCAGGGGTAGTTGGACACACTCGATGCAGATATGAGATGAGGAGAGGCCACGTGGATGGATGGGCATAGGGAAAATGATAGGGAAAATGTACGTGGCATGATTCACGAGCTTTGAAGTACACGAGCCGGGTGGACAAGACACAGGGGCCGGGAAAAGAATATGACTTGGCATGACACGGGGATGGACGTGGCGACAAGGAGGTGTGTGATGAGGCTTCGAGATTTCGGGCATTCGGGATTTGTGAGTTTGAGGTGCGTGAGTTCCCTGCCTCCGGGATCCCCGATATCTCGATATGCGATGAGCTCCTCCTCCTGGGAGCTAGCCCCTATCGGCTAGAACAAGATCCATGTGACCAATCTTTGGGTTTTTATAGCTTAAACCCTCCATCGAAGTTTCGGCGTTCATGAGGACACAAGCACGCATAGCGACAGCCTGCCACCTGTAATCCACTTTCTCTTGCGGTCCCACATGCTAATCCGACGATTGCCAGGATATCGCTTTTCGCGATCTCGCAATTTTGCATACAAATCTTAGCAGCTCTAACCCGCGAACCTCTGAGCTTGCGATACGCCGATGCCACTTGGTGCCGTCTTCCTACAAGGATTGTTCTTCTGACAGCTGTCCTCCACTACGACCCGTAGCTCCGTCGGGAAATCGCATATCGGGATATCGCGATTCCCGCTGTCATGTGCATGGGACTTTCAGTTCCCCGATCCCCGACTCTGCGGGATCTCTCGCCACGTGCCTCAGCTGACGAACGTCTCTGATTTAGTTGGGAAGTCGTGCATCGAGATTCACTCATGTCAGAACTCTCTGTCTCCAGAAACTCCGATCCTCCGATGAACTGAAATCCCGACTCTCCTTCTGATGTCTGTCGCGTGTCCTGCCAAGTTCAACGGCTAGGATCCCATCGGTCTTTCGAGACTCGAAAGGTCTCGGCTCTCTTACCCTTTGAAATCCCGAAACCACAATTGTTACTAACAGAACCAATTAGACTGCCACACAGGTGGCAGTAAATTTCAAACCTATGTTTAAAATAATAGAAAAGGTCAGGTGTGCAGTCAATAGTTCCATTACCATCGCTCTTGTTCAATACACATAATTTTACTACTCTTAAAAACAAAAACATGTCATTTTAATTATCTCTTTACATAGATGATTTTTGACACAGAGCATCATTACATGTAGCGATCAAATTTGAACCTGTCCCATCCCTTCTAAAGGCTTCCAATTCATTACATAAGGTTTGTCCAAATTTTCCCTTCAAAAAAAGTTTAAGAAATAAATTTTACGTGTCCATTGGGAAGCTCAAAATTAATTAAAATCTTTCAAAAGAAGGGAACATTTTTAAATAGCTCGTCAAAATTAATTTTAGGATACACCAGGAAATATACCGAATTTGAGATATATCTATCTATCTATCTATCTATCTATCTATATATATCTATATATATATATCTATATATCTATATATATATATATATATATATATATATATATATATATATATATATCCGGGATCCGAACAATTTCAAAATTTATCCAGATCCGGGGATTAAGATCGAAGTCATCACCCGTGCATAGTGGTAGAGTTGGAAAATTAATGACCAATCTATATGGATAGCACATACTATGTATCACACACCATTCATCAGCCCAAACAAAGTAGCTACTAGTTGTGGAAGTTGTATATGATATAACCTAACTATGTTGTCTTGGGAAATCAAATTAAAAGAGTTTATGACATTTGAAAACTTAAGGTGATTTGGACAAAAATCAAATTAAAAGAGTCAAACATAACATGCAACAGAACTGCAGCTTGCTCAAAGCCCAAATTTTGGAAACCGATCTCCTCAACGACGACCATGATCATTGTTGAATCACAATAGAGGGATTCAAATTTATTTACTGAAGCATAAGAATTAAAGTTAGTTCGTTAGTCTAGTGATTCATGAAAATTTCTAATGTCTATGACAATTAACAAGCCAACCTATTTAATACCTATTTAATGATTAGTTAATCTTAATTGTGTTTCTATGGAATTATTTTACATGAAGTTTCTAAAACATTTTATGTTGAATGAAGACACTTCAGGTAGCTACTATCCATCTGTGGCCATTGTTGACTTTAAGTATACCTGGAAATGAAAATAACATACTTGTCATTCAATTTTCAAATAGGCCCATTTGGAATTTTTTTATTTATTGCTTATTCAATGCAGTCCCATAAATCATAGCTGGAGTAGCTAGAAACTTTAAAAATGGAGACGATCAATCGACCTGGTGGCGGTGGTTTTAAGTTTATTTATTTAGATCACTTCAAGTGGAATTACATGTTTGCGTGTGCATGGATGATGGAAGACTGGAAATGACAATTGTTGTCTTGGCAAGTTGGAAACACAGTGGTAAGGATTACATGTACAGTGCAATCTCAGTTCCCGCCAAGCCAAACACACTCGACTTAATTCTATTCAAGCTCTGTTTCTCCAACATTTTCTGTAAAACTGAACTTGCTAGAGAAATTCTGGCAATGGGAATCAATGAAAGAAGATGAAACTTGTGCACACCATCTTCTTATCAAGGTAATGCTTTTGGATTTTGATTATACTTCTTCTTGATCATTTTTAGCTTCCCACACTCCCTCACTCATTCATATATTTTACTCGCTAATTCGTTCATGATACTGTGAATTGTGATGACTCGTGTTATTAATTCCATCACTTATCACAGCTTTGTGGAAGACCGAGGTTGAGATCTAGATACTTTTTAGTGTTTCAAGCACAAGATGATTGTTTCTATCATTGAGAAGTAGTTCTGCAAACTCAAGATTTGTAACGTACCCAACCACCATAACTGGTCATGCCACACATAATTTTTTTCTTTATCAACTCCGATACCATTTTATTAACGTACCTAGCCTCCAACTAGGAAACAATACACGCGAAATACACATAACACGTAACTTATGCTAATTAAATCCATTCCTTTGCTGTTATCCGTTTTCCCATAGCCTATAAATACAATTTATAACCGATTTAGCTACAACAATAACAATAAAACATGCTAATAATTAACATGAGATACAACAAAACTGTTCACTACAACAACATGTAAGCTGCTAGTGTCCTATAAATAGGTTGATAGAGTTTGAGTTTGAGTTTGATGTGTTGTAGGATCAAAGCCATGCCTTGACATGATAGAGACCATGACATTCTTTCTTAGGTAAGAGTGATTTTATGAGTTAGTGAGTTTTATGGATCAATTTTAATAAAATGGTTAAATAGGGTCTTATCATAAGGTTTTGAGTCATGTCAAAATAAAATGCCTTATCATTTGTATCCAATTTGTTTTAAAATGATATGGGTTATCATTAAAAATTTATGATGAGGGGTCATGTGAGTAATTCAAAGTCATGTGTGGTCAAGTCATATCATGTACAAGCATCTCATGTGATCAGATCTCCTTTTGGCATGTGGAATCACCAAATGATTAAGCGTTGCACAAACTCCTTATGCTGCACATTTGGTTAAAATGTACAAGGGTACAATCATTTGATTAAGAGGTGGTTTTATTCCTTCTATTCGTTTCAAAAAAATTCACTTTCCATGCAAAAAAACTTCCATAGATCATTTTTTGTCTCTGCAATTCACAAATCCTTCATCCAAGTTCGTTGGGCAAAGGTGGCAGAGTTTGCCACGCATTTTCTGTAGGTTTCTGTTGCGCAACGAACTCGCTGCACAACTGTCCTAGTTGTATTTTGGGCAATAAGATGGAGTTTTTCTTATAACTTTTAGATAGGAGTTGTAAATCAGTTGGAAAATGATGCAAACAGTTGTAATGAATACATCATTGCATACAAGTGGTATCAATAATTACAATTAAACCTAATGTTGCAGTTTTAAGGCGTATTAAGGTTTTGAAACTTAATGAAGAAAATAGTGTTTTCAAAGACCAATGGAGGGGTTCTAGGGAACCCAAGCATCATCATGATACTAAATTTTCCATAAATCACTCATCATTCAACAATCAAAGTTAAAAAATTGAAGAAAGAAGATGAAAAATAAGTTCTTGTGCAAAGTCTGTAGGGCACATTGCACAAGTTCTAGAAATGACTGTTTTTGTAGTCAACTTCAAGATCTCTTTTAGAACAACTGGAGAGGTTTTTAAAAAAAATCAAAGAGACTTTTGTCAATAACGAACCAAATAACAAAAACCTCTCTCATATTTTCAACATGTTTCATGGTTTGAAATATTCGAACGGATATTTACATTCTATTTTTCTAGATTTAAATATTTAATGATTTCATGTTTAGGTCATTATGTTTGGGCATAGATACCGAGAAGATAGAGAGGAATTTTAGAAAACGGAAAGAGGTTTTTCTCAAGAACAGGTTCATATACAAAAAAATCTCTCAGTTTTGTAAAAAATATTATTATTCGGGATATATGATGACATCTTTGACCCCTATTTTCTAGCAAACTGACTCCTCTTTTCTAGTAGATAGTTCAAATTTTATTGCCAAAATATTTTGTAATTGCAGCTTAATTTAGGATGGTCGTTCAATTCATATTTGGGAGCATAGAAATAATCATTTTGTATATATTTTGTAAAACTTCATAAAGCAAAGGGGTTGGCGTGAAGGTGAGACAAGGTTTTTGGTGCAAATTGTAACTTTTTTGAGATTAATGATAATTGAACTGGATCATGTGAGCTTATTTTCTTAATGTGTGATCCCTCTATGTGCAATTTTATTTGTTGTAATATATGTGTGATATATGTTATTCTTCTCTAATGTTTAAGTAAAGGTTGTGTTACATAATTCATCATATTAACGATGCTCTGTTTCATCTGCTTAAACATTTAATATGTGTTTTTCTTCTGTTATCAATTTATGATTCATCTAGATCTTATGCCCTAATTGGTAATCTTGACGCTATTCTAAATTTCCATCTGCAACAACATATTTAAGATTTAAGGAAGTGACTTTATATTGCCCTTGAATTATCTCTATTCAACTTGACTTGAATCCAACAAAATTATTGATCTCCAAACCTTTAGATTCCATGCCCAATGGTCTAGTCTCAAAGCCTTTCCAAACATAATTTGAAATATTGCTTTTCCATATATTTCTGGTCACTGTCATACATTTGAGATATTATAGAAACAATTATAAAGTAGAAAGATATAGCGAGATCCCTCTCTGGAGTTGGAAGGGCCAACTTCTAATTTCAAAAGTGGTTTTTGGTTACCTCTGTGACTTGCCTCCACAGTTAGGGAAATTTATGGAGTGCTAACAATTTGGTCCCTTTATCGGGGAGCAAAGGTGAAATATTCCCTGGGATAACCGAAAAGTTTCATATTTGACTTCTAATGGTGAACATAAGCCAAACACATGAAGGTTTTACCATTCACATGGCGACTCCAGTTTTAGATGAATCCAAAGCTCATAATTTTCATGACAACTCCACTATCCAAAGATTCAGTAGACTAAAGACTTTCTCGGTGACTCCATTGCTTCAATATGGGTCACAGATCTGCAAGGTGTCCTCGAATGAATCACTCTCATATTCCTGTTTTTCCAAATCGGATGCCTTGCATTGATTGGAAAACTTATCTTCCTAGATTCAAATATGGAAAAGGAGATGATGTTGCTCTTCATTTGATTAGATTTTATATGCAAGTGTGTAAGATAAGGGTTCAATTTCATGAAGAATGTTTGATGAAGATGTGCATGGCCACCTTGGAGGGAAAGGAAAAACAATGGTATGAAAATTTACCGTCTGCAAGTCTTTGTTCATTAAAAGATTTTCATACAACATTTTTTGAGAAATAGAAATAATCTTATTCATCTTTGTTGTTGGTAAAAAATTGTTGTGATAATTTTGAAAACTTCATTGAACATATGGAAAATTATTATGAAGATGATTGTTATGTACCAAATACCTGAATACAAAATATCACAATAGATCTAAAGATATCTGAACATAATCACCACACAAGATGTATGAAACAATATAGAAAACCACACTTTATTATATCAAACCCTCGAGGTAGGGAAACACCATACAATGGATCCTATTATGGGAGGGATCCTCTCATGTTCACTTGCCTCTTCAAGGGGGCAACCTCCTAATGAGCTTCAGCTCCAAATACAATCCTTATTCTTCATGTCCCATTACATTGTTTGGACCCCTTTATATAATGCTACCATCACCTAAGAACATTCTAGAGTAGGAATCTTCTAGAAGTAGAACCTTCTAAGAAGTCCTCTTACATTTATTATATATAACTACCCATTTATTATATCTAACTACCATAGTGGACCTTATTT
>ML824984.1:0-10043 GCA_009831015.1 Picea engelmannii
AAAAAAAAAAAAAAAAAAAAAAAAAAAAAAAAAACTACTATCCTTTTTTATTGCTTCAAGTCATTGCGACAAAATTTTTCTAAGTCTTAGGTTGTCGTTTTCGTGCTAATAGATTAATCTGCAAGAATATCTGCATAAACAGAAACCTTCAATTTTTTTTTTATCTTTGCCAAATATACCAGTTGGTGCTATAAAAAATTTTACTTAGTAATTTTCGATTAAATAAAAATAATAGATACATGTTGCAATTACAAAGTTGGCGCTATAAAATATTTTACTTAGTAATTTTCGATTAAATAAAAATAATAGATACATGTTGCAATTACCAAGTTAATTCCATTTGTTTGTGAAATATTAGAAAAGGTGTTAATCTTAACATTATGAAATTTCTCAGTAACATTTTCTTGCTACCTTATGCATGCCCTCTTCCTGGACATAAATTGCAGATCAACGTGTCCCGCCATAGCAGTGCATTTATTCCCATTCCAACCCGGCAGGGACTACGCTGCCATGCAACACTTGTTTTAGAATGTACTTTGCAATGATCGTGAATGTATTGGTTTCTTGCTACCCAAGGTTGATAAATGGAAAACTTGAAAATTTTCATGTTAAAGTTTTTTTAAATGCATATGAGGGAAACTACTTAAAGATAGAGTTATTAGTAATGTTATCAGTTTAAGTGAAGTGGAAAAGATATATTTATTAGTAATTTTATCGTTTTAAGTGAAGTGGATTTGTGATAAGTCAAGATAAATGATGATCAATATGCACTGACTTGCAAAGCATTTACTGCATTATTTGGGTAGTGTATATACCCTTGACTATCTATACATATACATTTAATGATGCATTATTTTGGTAGTATTGCGCTAAATGCTTTGCAACTTGGTGCATATTGATCACCAAAAGAAAACTATCAATGAGTACTTTTTCATGGGAGGATCATTAAATGTTAGAAATTGAGATTGAAAGGTTAGAAACTTTGGTTTCTAGGCTATATCTCATTCCTTCTGCCCTCGTCTCATACTTATAATTTTCGTTGGTCATAACATGGCCAAACAAAGTCATTTTTTTCAAATGTGGTATTGCTATAATGCTTCTAAGAGTTCTTTTCAATGGAATGTGACACTTAAAAAAATTGGAACACATAAATGTTTTGTAATAACGAATGAAGCAAGACTATCGAATCATTATTGAAAGATGCAGAAATTGTTGAACAAGTGGTCGGATGCAAACTTCATTGTTTGAACCAAAACATAAACATTGCATAAGTTGAAATGAGGTGAAAATTGTAATAAGAACATGATTCTCTTTATATGTTTCCATCATCAACAAAGGGGTGCTCCTTCAGCTGATCTAATCATATGACCCTTCCATGAAGAACAACCAAAAGGAAAATCTTCTACTTACACTAATTGCTCACTACTGTAAGAGCATGTTATACCATGTTGCACCCAAGTACACTTTTGGGCTCAACACTCACTGGAAACAATATGTTTAAGGGAATGGTATTGGTCAATTCATGTCTCGATTTGACATATTGTGTCCCTCTTGAAGCTATTTTAGATCAAATCTGGAGTCAATTTGATTTGTTTATGATTTACATACCTTTCTTCAAATCGTAGATTAAATCCTTCTTGAAGAACCAAAAAATGAGTGGGACACCATCTGAGCTTTGTTTGTTTGGGGGATGCAGCCTTTGACTCACCCTATAGTGGCACAAAAAGGTTGCAAGGGGGTTGTTTCCCCCTTGACCCTCACAATAGCACCCAACATTCAATGAAAGTGTTCTTCTTAATACTGTAGGGAGTTATCCAAGGATGCTACAACAATGAAGGATTTCATAGAAAATGCTATAATGTACTAAGAAGATTATGACACTTCTTTGTAAATGGATGTGGTGTTGCGTTTATGAAGAACATAGCACTGAAGTGATCTCTATACTTAACTAGTAAGTTGATTTCTAAAAATACTTAACTTCACAAATCTAAAACTTGTTGAAGTGAGTAGATGTAGTAGAGGGTAGGGGGTGGAAATGTCAAGGAGACTAGATCTAAGGCCTTGATAGGAACAAGACTAATGGTGTTAGACCTAATATGGGTAAAAGATGAAAGCCCTTGATGTAATTAGATCTAAAGGCTATGATAATTAAGCTTTGATACTAATTGTTAGTACGATTGCAACAAATGATAAATGATCACAAATAGATTGCCACCACTATATAGTGTAGATTCAAACTTCGATGGATATCTCACAAACCAAATTGATCTGGATGTCTCACAAACCAACTTGATCTCAATGAAAGTTAGTAGGACACTTTAACCTTTATAACTCATTTTTAGAAAAAATGAATGCTCTTATAATTGATAAATGTAATATTGTAAATATAATTAATGTAAATATAATTTTAGTTGGATCTTATGTAACTTGTAACTAGTCTAAATTTATCTTAATCTCAAGTTTATCGTGCATTAATAGTGATAAAATATTATGACATATAATTATTTTCTCAAACTTTTATATTCTATATAAAGTTTATATTCTATATAAAGTTTATATTTCAAACATTTTAATACTTTTTTATTTAATAAATTAAAGTAATATGAATAATTTTTAAAATAATAATATAAAAAAAATTAAATAATAAAGTGACCCTCTGATAAAGATTTCATTTTTGGAAAGGAAAACAATTTAAAACATGTGTTGCATGACAACGTAGTCCCTTCTGGGTTGGAATGGGAATAAATGCACATGTATGGAGGGACCGTGGGAGAATGAGAAGCCCAAAGTACCATAGATACATGGAAACTGTCACGAACACGTGACAAGCAACATGCAGGACAAGTGGTATCCATGTAGAAAAGGACATGTGGCACTCTGCGACACGTCAGCCATAAGACGCCACACTGCTACATGACTCCAGGAGAATGTCACTCTGAGAGTTTTCCATCCAGAACAAACATAGTTCCCCCGAAGCCCGGAGCCCCGAAGAGTTGGAGTCTCGAATTCCCGAATTAGTTAATGATAATATTATATTAATATTGGGTTAACAAGTAATTAGCGAGAAATTCACTTTGTGAGAAATTTGTTCCATCGCTAAATATGGCCAGGGGACTTCTAAAATTGGCAAGTTGGTAAAACTTTAACAAGGACGCTAAAGTGTCAGGGTCACCCAAATCGCACATTGGAAACTGAATGATGACTCACATTCATTTCAGAAAGAGAAGGCGCCTCAGCGTTAATCTCCTAGAGAAATTATGGCATTGAAACCATTTAGTTTTTGAAAGTATTCTCATTCTAATTATACTGTGTTTTGCATAATCCATATTGCTTTTATTTTCTTAATAAGATTCCATAATTTTTACTATTACCAGTAGTGCAACAGATAGCTACTACAAAGCACATATATCCCCATCACTTGTAACTTGATATATTTTTGGAGTTTGACTTGCCATCTTGGAAATTTACGTTCCTACATTGTAGGTTTTATCTCTTTAATGTATTTATGAAATTCATTTATAATAATCTTTGTATACTTCCAACTGACTTTCATCTCAATATTTAGAGTTAACTTCAATTTCCATAGTCAATTCTTTAATTTTTCCCATGGACAAAGCAAGCAACATCCATTTCATTCTATTAAATAGATCATCTGACTTGTCCGTCTCTATATGTGTTAGGATAAATAAATTTATATGTGGCGGAAAAAAAACCAATGTAATTTTTTTTGAAAATGTGTTCAATGTCAAAGTGATCCAGATTATTTTGAGAACGACATGAAGGAAAAAATATAACTAAGATATAGAAATGCAATACACAAAAATATAGAAGAGAACACAAAAATACAATGAAACCCAATTTCTATTACTGAATAAGATAGAAAAACATTGTAGAACACAAACTGGAAAAATGGGGTAGCTTATCTCTAAAAGGAAAGAGAAGTTGACTACACTTCATTCACAATAAGCTTTACATCACAATCCATTGCATCCTTAAAGGGTCTCCTTCACCTCAATTATATATGAGAGAGTGAGAGGAGAACTGATCCAAGATGATCTTCACAGTTGACACATTTTCAGTCGGCTTCAAATACTGCCAACATTGTCCAGTCAACAAAGAGCTCACATAGGCTTTTTGATGCATTTCGAATGAATTCAATTGGACTTCACATGCTAGAGATATGTCTTGTTGATATTTAGGGGCAACATGACATTTGTAAAATGTGTAATACATGAGATAGGGTTCTCATAATTATGTATTTTTCATTATTTAAAAGGGATTATTTTGAGCAAAGACATGTTGGCTTTCAATCCCTAGTCTCAAGGAGAGTTCTAAGGAGAGTTGATATCTTCATGGATGGTTGAGAGATATTCTCAAACCAATCCCTTGAGATATGCCAAGGTCATAATTTAGGGGATCTTGAGAGATATTATCTCCATGAAAATCTTGATGTGGTTGAGATGGAGATGTTATATAAACCATTATTGGGGGTCAAGAAGAAGGGGGAGAAGAGAGGAAAGAGCTTATGGAAAGCTTATTGAGAGCTTATTGATTCAAAGGATGTCTTTGTAAAGGAGAAACAAGTTGTAGGCTTGTTTATGTAGCCCTTTTTGAAGCATAATCAATAGAGCAGATATATGGGATTCATGAATCCGAAGACGTATCCAGGGGTTCTGGTGAACTCCATTATCATATTGTTGTCAATGTTGTATGTGTGATTTTGATGCATTCTCACTTAGTTAAGTAGAGTTTTTATTTATAAGCATACACAACAATTTTGACAATTTTATGTGATTATTTCCTTAATGAAGCATGGTTAATTAATCAAATTTCCCTTATTCACATGCAATTTTGTCAGTAAAAGATCTTATTTTGAAAATTTGGATGTAAGAATATTCTCACCAAGTTTTCAGATCAAGTGGTATCAGAGTTGGTCTGACCAATTTTGCAGTAGTGAATATCACCATGGGCAAAGGATTGAAGCAAGCGAGACTTCAAGAGTTGGAATAAATCAACGAATGCATTCGAACAGAGAATGCAGAGCTCCAAAGGCTTCTACAAACCATAGAGGATGAGAATAAAAAATTGAGGCTCATGTTAGCAAAGATGGTGGAGGAGTGTTAATGTTTAAGCCATTATTATAGTTCTTTGCATTTCATTAGATAACAATAGCATAATCCAAGATCATTGAGAAATACACAATCACAAGGGACACAACATTTATCTCGGGAAACCCTCTAGGGGAAGAAAACCCAAGAAAACTTCCTTAATATAGATAGCCAATACAATGCAAATAGATCTCTTAAACTAATGCAGAAGATCCTCTCTCAGATATGCGCCACTCTCTCTCCTTCTTCTTTAACAGCAGATCAAAAACTTGTCTCTCAAAATGAGCAAGTGTGTTGTGTGTCTAAGTGAGGTGCTAGCCTCCTTATTTATATTAGACTGGCACGTGTGAAGTGTCTCTTCACTGGTAGGGCTGACTTCTCCAACTGGGTGGTTATAACCACCTTAATTATATTCTGGGGCCTCTTAAATATCTGTTGGGGCCGACTTCTTATTCTTCCTATTATAATTATCATTTGAGCAATCCGCAAAAGGGGATTTGGTCCTATTACAATAGCCGACATGATCAATCCACAATGGGGATTGATCCGATGAATAATATATCAAATAATAATAAGAATACTCTTTGCAGTTACATTATTGCAACACTCCCCCTTAACAAGAAGGGTATTCTTCAACAACATCATGCGAGAGAGAGAGGACAACATCATCAACATCATCAAGTGGGTGAGAGGACAACATCATCAATATCATCTTGGAACACTGACTGGCGTATCTATAAATCATAGGAAGTTTTCTTCATCGACAACATCGCCATTCTCAAAGGAATGCCATCATCATCTGCATCAATATGTATTAGTATAAAAACTGATACATCATCATCATCACAGCACAAAGCTGGCTCATCATAATACAAGACTAGCTTTACGTCACAGCTGTCAAGCTGGAATCTCAGTACTTGTCTCATCTCAATGTCTTGCTTTACGTCACCACACTCAGGCTGGAAGAAAGATACTAAACTGGATTTACGTCACAACTATCAAGCTAGAAGAACAGTACTAGTCTCATCTCATCATCTTTCTTTACGTCACAACACTCAAGTTGGAAGCAAGATACTCATTCTGCTTTACGTCACAACCATCAGGTCAGAAACAAGATACTAGACTGCCTTTACGTCACATCTATCCAGCTGGAAGCTCAGTGCTAGTCTCATCATATCATCTTGCTTTACATCACAACCATCAGGTCAGAAGCAAGGTACACATCCTGCTTTACGTCACAACCATCAGGTCGGAAGCAAGGAACTAGACTTGCTTTACGTCGCAGATATATAGCCGGAAGCATAGTACTAGTCACACATCATCTTGCTTTATGTCACAACCATCAAGTTGGAAGCAAGGTACTCGTCCTGCTTTACGTCACAACCATCAAGTCAGATGCAGGATACTAGATTGGCTTTACGTCACAGCTATCCAGCTGGAAGCACAACACTAGTCATATCACATCATCTTGCTTTACGTCACAACCATCAGGTCGGAAGCAAGAGATGTCTCATCACAACATCTACTCCCCCTTTCAAGGAGGGTCCTTTCGGACTAGACCAAGCTTATCTCAAAAGTACTCAAAATTTATATGATATAGTGCCTTGGTCAACACGTCAGCAACCTGTTCATTTGTGCTAATGTACTGGAGCTTTAAGGCTCCTCTCTGCACCATGTCACGGATGTAATGATAACAAATCTCTATGTGCTTCGATTTGTCGTGGAATATAGTGTTCTCTGTCATCTTTATGCAGCTCTGGTTGTCACATAGAATCAAGGTTGCTCTCATCTCTAAATAAAATAGGCCGGTCAACAACTTTCGAAGCCATATAGCTTCACAGCTAGCAGAACATGCAGCAATGTATTCTGCTTTCGTTGTACTAAGAGAAATACTAGATTGCTTCCTACTCTACCACGAGATCATAGCTGATCCCAAACTGAAACAACATCTTGAAGTTCTCTTCCTATCAGAAACACTTCCTGCCCAATCTGCATCAGTATATCCACTCAATGTGAAATCATGATCTCCATCATAGATGAAACCATAATCTATTGTACCTTTAAGGTACCTCATCACATGTTTGCAACCACTAGGTGAACACATCTGGGTTCTACCAGAAATTGACTCAAGGTGTTCACGACAAAACAAATGTCTGGTCTGGTGTTCATCAGGTACATCAACGATCCAATAATATGTCTGTACAGTGTGGCATCAATCAACTCTGATGAAGTATCGACCAACAGCTTCAGCTTCGCTTCCATGGGTGTATTCATGGGCTTGCATTCCAACATGTCAAATCTCTTCAATATTTCGACCGTGTACTTCCCTTGTTTAAGGAAGATGCTCTCAGGACTCTACGATACCTCAAGACCTAAGAAATAATGCATTAGGCCAAGGTCTTTCATTTCAAATTCCGAGGCAAGTCTCTTTTTACATTAATTGATGAGCTTTTCTTCTCCAGTTAAGAATAAGTCATCCACATATAGCAATAATATTACTGGCTTATTGTTCATGATTTTGAAGTAGAGGTTAGAGTCTGCTTTACTCTTGGTAAAGCCTAAGCTCGTCAAGAAACTGTCTATACGGCCATACCAAGCTCTAGGAGCTTGCTTCAATCCGTATAAAGCTTTCTTCAATCTGCAAACATGAGACTTCTTGTCTTCAACCTCAAATCCTTGAGGTTTCTCTATATACACTTCCTCTTCGATGAAACAGTTTAGGAAAGTTGTCTTCACATCCATCTGGTGCAGCTTCCACTTCATCTTAGCTGCAAGAGCTATGATGGTTCTGATCGAAGTGTATCTGGCCACAGGAGCGAATGTCTCTTCATAGTCAATGCCTTCCTTCTGGGAAAAGCCACAAGCGACAAATATTGCTTTATACTTCTCAATACTTCCATCAGCAACATGTTTTATTTTGAAGAGCTATCTGGAGGATACCACATCTTTATTCTTCGGTCTGGGAACTATTTCCCATACTTCGTTCTTCATCATGGATTGGTATTCCTCTGTCATGGCATCTACCCATTCTTTCCTCTGAATGGATTCTTCAAAGCAGGTAGGCTCCTCTTCTATGAGATCACACATCAAAGTCGTATAACTGGAGAATGGATTTGGTCTTTTCACCTGTCTTGTAGTTCCTTGGGGAACATCGTACTTCTCTCCATCTTGAATAAGCTCTCTAGCCCAAGATGGCTTTCTTTTATGGAGGATCATCATCTGAGGAGGTTCTTGCACTTCTACTATATCATGGTCTTCTAGAAGTTCCTCATCAGGGGAAGTTATGACTTCCCTCATTGGTTTTACAGCTCTGGGAACCTCCTTCATTGCAGTACTGGGGATTACGGGTTCCTCTTCATATACTTCTTCAAGCTGGCATAGTTTAGATTTCTTGAGCACTGCATATTCATCAAAGGTCACATCCTTTCTGATCTCAATGTGATGTTGACCTGGTATATAGATTTTGAAGGCCTTGGAGACCTCACAGTATCCCACAAATATTCCATTCTTTCCTGAAGGGTCCAACTTGTTTCTCTTTTCTTTGGGTATATGACTAAACACTGGACAGCCAAATATTTTGAGATGGCTTACCTCTGGCTTCTTTCCGGTGTCTTAAGCCCAAGTGCACTATGGGACAATCGGTTCTGCACATATACAGCTGCCATTGCTTCTTCTGCCCATAAGCACATAGGAAGATCTTGATCATGGATCATAGTCTTCATAGCTTCCAATATGGTTTTGTTATTTCGTTCAGCTACACTGTTTTGTTGGGGATTATAGGGAGTAGTGAGTTCCCTCTTTATCCCAACATCTTTGCAGAAGTTCACAAACTCTTTTGACGTATATTCTCCTCCATTATCTGACATGAGTATCTTAATCTTCCTTTCAGAAAGGTTCTCTATCAAGGCTTTGAATTCCTTGAACTTACTGAACAATTCATCTTTAGATTTCAAGAAATATATCCAGTTTTTATGAGAGTAGACATCAACGAATGATACATAATATACATACCCGCTAATGGAGGATGATAGCATTAGGCCACATACATCTGAATGGATGAGTTCTAGGACTCCTTCTGTCTTGTTGTCCCTCTTCGGAAATGGGTTCTTGATGTTCTTCCCTTGTGCACATCCATTGCATATGCCTTTATGGTCACCTTTGAGTTCTGGTAAACCTATGACTGCTTTGCATATGTATGGTAGTGCCTTGTAGTTGATGTGGTCCAACCTTCTATGCCAAAGTTCACATGATTTTTCATTGGCGTGGGTCATGGCAGCCTCTGAGTGACCCTTTAGTTTATACAAGCCATTTTCTTCACTTCCAATGATGATTGCTTCATTTAAGGTTTCTCCTTTATCCCACATAAGAACTTCTCCATCTATAAAGGCAACTCTGAAGCCTTTCTTTTCTAAAGATGAAATGGAGAGTAGGTTCTTCTTCAAGCCCGRTACATATAGTACGTCCTTCATTTTTAGTGAATTCCCTGAATTCAGTTTATGGTTTGATTCTCCCACTCCCTTGATGGGATATTGGTAATCATCTCCAAGTGTCACTTTATGAGAAAACTTCTTTTCTGAGATACAAGAGAGAATGTTTCTTTGTCCCGTCATGTGCTTGGATGCACCACTATCAATGAACCAAGTGTCCTCTCTGGGTGTTACAGATCCTGAGAGGGCCGAGATCAAGACATGGTCTTTGATCTGCACTCGTATCATCTTTGCGGGTGGGTCTTCATCTTCGACTACATGGGAATGGAGCCTCTTGTGTTTTCTCTTGTATTCTTCTCATTTGCCTGGAAAAAACTTCGCAATGTGTCCCATCTTGTCACAATGATAGCATTGTACAGATGAGTAGTCCCTTTCCTTTCGTTGTCCTTTCTTCTGAAATCTCCTTGGATGAGATTCTTTATGATTGAATTTGTTTGACTGTTGAGGC
>ML824984.1:25306-40464 GCA_009831015.1 Picea engelmannii
TGTGGTACTTCGAGCTGACATTTTGCAGCTAGACCATGCTTCCATTCATGGGGGTGGTTAATAATTCAACCACTCGTCCTTTCTTCATTAATTGATTTCTCTCCTTGGGATCCAAAGGAGATTTATTATCCCCATCAAGGGAAATTTGGGGTTATTTGATATAATGAACCCTCTCTTATAATTTTCTCAGTCTTTCCTCTAGTGATATCGCAACCATTACTTTCAAGGCTTCACCCCCACGGTCAGTTGTTGGCAACTCAAACAATAATACATTTACATTGTCCACATGTCTTAGCATGGTAATCCTATTTTATGATTAATTACAAACTGGGGGAAATATGGATATTACAATTCCCTCCCCCTTAAAGGAACATCGTCCTCGGTGTTTGTTGTGGTGGGAAATCCCCCTACGGACTAACATTTAGGGTTATAGTATGCATGCAGATAAGACCGAAAGAATCATACTTTCTACCTTCATCCTAGACCTAATCCCCATTTCTTTTAAGCAAATACATGGTTAAATGAGCATAACTTGTTCCAGACATTCGATGTCGATCCTTCTTCACGCTTGATCACTTGTTGGCAGCTATCCTCTCAAGACTAACCTGCATACAAAACAAGCAACAAACTTTACATGTGTTTGTTCTATAGCTTAATGGGTTAGAGATTCAAACATATATTCACTAAACTATGAAGAACTTATATAGTGGAATGGGAAAACATTTCTTTATTATTAACTTTAATGAATCAACTTACAATGTCGAGACCGGCCACTGCTCCGCGAACCTGATCCTGGGATCCTCTTCAAATGTCCTGCAACTTCTTTGCTTTGTATCTCTCTTTGCACAAGGATGGCTAAAGGGTTGGGACAATGGGAATGTGTAATTGGGTAGAGTTTCTTTACTCTTGTTCTCCCCTCCAAATGGAACCCCTAACCCTTCTTTTGTAGGCTAGAAGAAGCTAGGTATTTGGATGAACCCTCGGCCATGCATGGTCGGGAGTTTCAGTTAACTCACCCAAAGTTGTGTGTTTTGTTGGAAACTTTCCCTTTTTTCGTACTTTTGTAGGTACACATGAGATGTTTTGGGTCAGCTAGCGTGTACACACATGCAGTAATGGAGTAGGGCACGTGGGCCCTTATAAAAGAGGTTTTTTAAAGAGTTTTTCAACAGTTCTTTGGCAAAGAAGGGATCTGAGATGGCTTGATGCCAGGTAAGAATGTATGGTGCAAATTAGGGTTATAACAGATGCCCCCTAATGTGTGAGGTCAGAAGAGCATCTGATGGCCGAAATACATTACCAATATTTACTGATGTGTCGAACAAGTGATCCTAGGGACCAAGAACCAGGAGGCGTCGTCTGCAAAATAACAAATGTCTCACCGAGGTGGGCATACCCATGCTCAGGATAAAATAGAATCATTTCTACCAATCAAATACACTATAGATCCATGTCAAATAACTATATAAAGTGTAGCCATGAACAATACATAGCAAAGCTACATCTCGAAATCAAAAAAATATACATATAGAGTATCCATCTTCTAGAAGTTGATACGGCCTGATGGCTGGAGATGAGATTTTCATAGCTCGAGCAACAACTTCGAAATATTCAAAACTCAAGGTACAAGTGTAATATGAGTGTATGACTTCACTACCTAGAGGTCTTCGACAGTTCATCGATCATGGACTAGATAATCTTGATGATCAGACCGAAGGCTTCATTCATTTCAAACAAGGACTTGATTGGACATTCAGGATGGCCAGGTATGAAGGCAAGAGACAAGCTGCAGAGGGGTTGACTCAGGCTTGGTGAAAAACTTCCCTTGGACAACAGCACAACAAATGATGGGACTCAGGCAGCATGGCATTAATCATAAGTTTACGAGGCAGGAGACAACACAAACTCTCCATATGTTTGGAAGAATAACCAAACAGAAGAGGACACAACTCTATGTAGCGAGAAAATCTTCCTAAGGTCATATTAAATCCCAGGGTTTGGTGAAAAAACGGACATATGTGCTTTATCCAAGGGTGACTCATTATGCTGCCAATAAAGAAAATACTTTTCCCTTCCTCTTTTTGGGGTATATTTGATTTTCTTTGTCTTTTTCAATAATTTTGGAAAAAGAATAAAAGAATGTTACGTTACAAAGGAGAATCGAGTGTCACAAACATACTAGTTCCAAGCGCACGGAACACAGGGATGTTCAGGGCAAAGAGACATATGCAAGAAAAGGACACTTGGGAAAAATCCTCTAGGGGGCCAAGGGTGTTAAGACGCAGAAGGAATGTGCTACAAGGCTAGCATATAAGGTATGCAAACGCGGTTAACAAAACACACAATGGTAATGTCCTTCGATGTAAGTTTAACAAGCCCAGAGAAGGTAAGCTCGGTGGTTTTTCATATTTAGAGAGTTTGAAAAAACGTAAAAGGAGACTCCATTAGGGTACCTTTTTTGTAAGATAGTCTAGTCGGTTCGAAAAAGGGGTAAACTAGCATCGACAAGACGTCTATTCAAAACCATTTTAACGAGTGTGATAAGGACAAGATCACTCGGCCATTTTTTCATTTTTAAGGAGTCTAAAAAAATCTTAACTATGGACTCTATCAGGAATGTTCTTCTGGACCAGTTTAACGAGTGTGAAAGAATAAGGTCACTCAACGATCTTTTCAATTTTAGGGATTCTGAAAAGAGCTTAACTATGGACTCCATGGGGGTTCCTTTTTCATAAATTTAGTCCCTCAGGCCCGAAAAAGGGGTAAAATGATACCTGAGAGTACTCTTCTAGAGAAATGAAGTTCCATAGAGTATACCTTTGTTTGTACAGTTGACCATCCAGATCGAAAAAGGGGTAAACTACCGTCGAACAGACATGACTTCAAATTTCAGTTTAACGAGCGTGAAAGGCCAAAAGATCACTCGACAATCTTTTCATGTTTAGAGGGTCTGAAAAGGGCTTAAAAGAAGGCCCGTAGAGGTTACTTTTCTCAGTTAATCTGGACGATGTCGAAAAGCATAAATGCAATCTCGCCAGATGTTTCTTTTGGATCTCAAAGCTAGCTTGAAAAACAACAAAGTTAGCTCATGATCGACACTTTGTGGGTCGATGTCGGGTATCTTCTCAGGGGAGCAATATGCTCCAACGAAAACATTGTCTACGATGCCAAGGGTTCTGGAGAGATTGATCGGTATGGTTTCAGTGATAGTTTCCATATTACCCTCAGCATTAACCTCGTGTGTAGCTAAGGGATTAATAGGACAAGACCTATCTCCCGTCATAGTCAAGGTGAATTCTCTGGCTTCGATTCTGCTTATCTCTGGGAGGAAGTATGATCTGTGATGAAGATCTTCCCAGGGTTTGTCCAGACTAGTCATTGATTCAATTACAACTTCATCAAAGGGCAAGACTAAGTCTAATGAATCTGTGTCAGCGAGAGAACCCTGAGCCCAAATAGGCTCTAGAAGTGGATCAAACTCTCGTAAAGAAGTTGGATCAGTGTTGGTTGAAGCTTGCTGGACTAAAGAGTACACTACTTCAGCTGTGGACAAGAGCATGGACATGCTCGGGTGCCCTGTCCCATCCATCGTGGTCGATGGGGAAGGAATTATCCACGGATCATCGAAGTAAGTCGTGCGGAACGATGAAACTTGAAAAATCTCAACCTTATGGTGATTGGATATAAATTCGATATCGCCTTGAGGGGGTGGGTAATTGAAGGTACCCATCAAAGATGGGCACAAACCAACCCCTACGTTGACCACGTCTGGTTGAGGATTATCAATCATCAAGACCGTGGATTCCCCCAATGAAGGGTCAGGTCTGGAGAAAGACAATTGATCGATGGTCACAATCCGACCCTCGTGTGGAAACAACAAGACCCAAAAAAATGTAGCAACCATAGCTTGCATGGCATAAGTCCAACTCCTCCCTAACAAGAGGTTATAGTCGAGGGGCGCGTCGACTACTTCTACCTCGACACACATGGTCTTCCCTCCTAACTGCATGGGGAAAGAGGGAATGATACCATGTGGTCGGAACGAACGACCGTCAAAAGCAGTGAGGAGAGTAGGTGACAGAGACAAAATGGGCTGGCCAATGGCCTTCCAACATGCCAATGACATAACGCATGTTGAGGTGCCCTCATCAACCATCGTGCGGAAGATATTCCGAGTAAAATTTTTCGTGGGATAAGCCACTACTATCTGAAACGCTACATGGTAAGGCAGATGAGGTTTTAAGTTGGTTATATCCAGCATGATTGTACCCAAATTACAAGTCTCGGTAGATCCTAAAGCGGTTAACAAGGCTTTCCTCTGGGAAGGGCAGCTTTGGAGGTCCTCCAAAGTGGACATCGCACAAGGTGTTTGTGATAAATCTTCCACCATAGAATAGTTCTGGGCAGCCCTTGCGTTTGGGTTGTGAGAAGATTTTTTGAACGCACCTTTGGGGATGTGTGTCATTGTTTTGTCAAACGTCTTCTTAATCTGTAGAGGAAGAGATGGGAGTTTGGCTTCTTTTCCCTTCTCAGAAGTGCTTGGTTTACTATAGTCATGCGCTCTAGTCGATATAAAAGCATCACCCTTCACCATATATACATTCACGGATGCGGTGTTGTTCAAAGATGGAGAGGGTCCTTGGCTGCCCCCTTCCGTGCTTGCAGAGGCTTGGGTTAGATTTTGTCCATGTTGAAAATGATTGGTTAACACAACAGGCTATTGTTGCATCACAAACTTTTGGGCTTCTGCAAGCCGAGGACATAGATGGGTCGGGTGGTCTTCTGCGCACAAGTTGCATGGATACCTCACCTTCCATTTCTCAATGTTGTCCCCGCCGACATTGTTGGTAGGTTTTTTATCCCCCTTACCCTTCTTTCGTTGTTTTTTCTTTCCTTCAGGCTGTTGGGTGGCCTTTGGATTAACTGATTGCACTGTGTGTACATCTGACGTTTTGGTAGGGGGAGTAGCCAAAGTTGTAGTTTGGCTGGCTGTTGTGTGTTGTATAGACAACTGCTTCGTCAATTTCTCAACGAGATTTGTTTGTGCTGAACCAACAATACCATTAGCATGTGGTCCAACTCTCTGTCTGGTTTTATCAAGTATTGAGCGTGGCACATCTGGAAAGATCTCGTATAATAAACCGGACTAAGAATAGATTATCTCAAGTTGTTGATCTCTCATGATGGCATCTTCTTTAGAAAATACTCCCGACGTTGCGACATCTTTGGATAACTGTGGGACCAGAGACTTAAGGAACCATTCGAGCAGGAATGCTGGTGGGACTGGTACCTTAATTAAACTCTTTCAGCGTCTCCATTCTTGGATGTGATCAGAGATATGGTCTGCTTTTGTTTGTGAGAAATTGGACAACAATTCGGTGCCAGCGTTGTATCTCACAGGTAACTGGAAATGGTTTAGGAAAGCCATCGCCAGTTCGCCGAAGGAAGAGTATCTTGAGCGATCGAGCTCAATGTACCATTTCGTGGCACTCCCAATGAGAGTACGTTGAAACAATCACAACTGTACGGAGTCGTCTTTCAACGAGTTAGATGAGCACCAAAGATGGAAGGTAGTCACATGATCTCCTTGATCTTCGTGAGGCTTGGCTTCAAACTTTGGGATGTCTGAAGGCAACTTCGTCAGCATAGGAGGCCAACGCGGATCGTGATAGATAGGGTCATTCAACAACCTTGTCAAGTTTGGCAAATGAAAGGTTGCCAGGAAGGGTAGTTTGGCTTGTTGGTGATAACCTTGGAAAAAAGGGTCTGGAGTTTGGCTTGCACCAGGTTGCTAGGAAAAGTTCAGTTGTTGGCCTGGGTTCTAGTAAAAACCACGACCATGGCCAACGTATGGATTTTGTGTGTGAGGACACATCATTGGCTGATTTCCAAAATAGGACATAGATGGTTGGGCATGCATTACATTCAAAGGACTTTGGGAAGGATTGCCCCATGTCGGTCTTGTGGGGATAGGCATAGTGCTTTGTCCGGGGTTCCATTGATTGTGAAAAGAATTACCCCATATCGACATTCCTGATGAGGGAACTAATCCCTACCAAGAATTCCAAGGCCCTGATGCGGAAGAAGTTCCTGCGTGTGCCCCCTGTGTAGGAATAATACCCTGCATAGGAATAGGTTGTCCGAAACCGGGGTTGCCCCCAGTTGGGAAAGTATCTGACGAAAAGGCGTTGTTACCAAACTCACCGAACAAATAAAACAGTGTCGAACCTACTGGCATATTATGCGAAGGTGGTCCTTGACTCCCCGCTCCAAGTAAACTATGGTGTACAAGTGGCCCGACGGATTTTTGATGCGTGCCACCGAGCGAAGGGGACGAAGGAGGTATATGACCTCCTCCATAAGGGAAAGCATTAAAAGGAGTAGGAGTGCCCCCCATGTGTCCTTGCAGAGGAGTGTTAGAGCTCCCTGCCCCCAGACCTGAAGTCTGTGAAGTGGAGTAGAAAAGTACAAGACTTGTACCTGAACTAGGCATCCCGTATGAGAACGAGCCTGTCGCACTTGGTGTGAAAGGGGTTGTGGCCTCCACCAGAGACGGGATCGGACCACTGTATGATGTGGAGGTGGTTGAGACCATGGTGGATCGGACCGGTGATGGTGGTTTAGGAGGTGGAAACTTTCTTGTGGTGACAACCATAGTGGGAATTGAAGAATTCCCAGAAGGAGTAACAACATTTGTTTCCATTGCTGCATGCGACACTGTCTAGCACTCGTAAGGATGAATTAGTACGATGGTGGGTGTTGAAAGATCAGTGGTTGGGGTTTCAACTAGACCAAGAGTTTTCACTCCAAGGTCTAAAATGATCAATTCCTCCAGATGTTGGTCGGGCACAATTTCTTGTGACCCAGTTGCTTCAAAAGACCCTTGTTGGTCTAACTTTCACCTTAATGGTGGCGGGGGTGGCTCCAGTGTAATCGGAAGCAGGCCAAGAAGCCTTCGTTACCAGCAGATCTCGTGATCCTCCACTGTGTGAGAAGATCAAAGACACTCTAGGGTGTTTTATTTGTTCAAAAACAACACACACTAAAAAGTCCCTATAAGATAAGACAAGCGAACACTAAACTAATTGGAAGAACAGTTACAACAACCAACAATAGAGAAAATTACCGGTGCAAGTGCAACTCAAACATGAAAGCACCCTCTGGGTATACTCTACAAAGCGTGGCCCGATGTCTATCCTAGGTACCGTGGTATACCCCCGCATTCACCTGTGTATGTCCCTAAAAAAGATAGGCAACTAGGTTTCCAACGCGCGAATAGTCACCAAGCGGGTACAGTTGAACGTCGAGTAGATCACAATGAGAAGGGTATCGAGCCCGAAACCTATCAAGGGTATCGAGAGCAAGTGGTCCGGAAGACAACTGAGGACCTCGAACGGATTCGAGACCCACAAATCTCTGTGGCAAATGCAATCGACGAAATCCCAAGACAAGTCCTCTATATGTGTTTTCCACTACGATTGGTCCAGCTTTGGAGGGGTTATCTCTGCTACCTTTCTGCACGTGACCTCGTGTTTATCCCCTATGTTAGAGGGGGGTCCCGGATAACTTTCACGATACTGGACTTGGACACTCCCTAACTCAGACTCCAATGTTTGATTTTAATGGCCTTGAAGAGTTTCCTCTCCAAACTAATCCAAGGCCCTAATCCTGAACTAGTTGGTTAACCCTACAAACATAAAAGTCTAATGAATTTTAGATTTAGCGTTAATTTTATGGCTTGTCTTACATCAAAGGGTATGAAAGTGAAACTAGTGATGTTTGAAAGACAAAAGTAAAACTAAATAGAAAACTGGAAACAAAAACCTTCACTTAATGAAAAATTTCAATAACTTTTCAATTTAAAAAAAAAAAAATTCTAAGATCTTTTGAACAGTAAACTCAAAGCAAGATTTCACTCGCCTACGAGCTACTTACGATCTAAGTAAACTATCAAGAACTTATGAAAGCAAAGACTTTTCCCTGGTTACTAATGAAAAACAACACTTTTCAACCAAACGAAGAAATGAAAGATTTTTTATTTTTATTTGAATGCTCACAAAGAAAAAAGGAAAAATATCAACAAGTCAAAAATGAAGAAAAAATTCTAGCGTAATCGCAGATCGCAAAGAATCACTTCAAGAAATCACACACTAGCAACTTAAAAAAGGACTCTCACACTTGTCCAAAAACCCTAAAGAAAATTTTAATGAACACTTTTAAATGAAAAAAGAAAGCTACGGCTGAAATCAAACTTAAGCTACTGACTGCTAGGACAAAGATACGAAAAACCTAATAGGTATAACTCTTGTCAAGGGAAAGGATGACTGCCTCACCCTCAACAAAAACTATCCTTCACAAGCACACTGCTGACAATTCAACAACAAGCGTGTGCATGCGAGCTATGTAGAACTAGAGGGCGTGTACATGCGTGCTGGCATTATACAGGCCACGTGTATCTCTAAAACTCTGAAACAAATAAAAACAGACAATCCAAACCAGGAAGAGACCACACTGAGAATCAGGATCTTTTGAAGGATTAGACACTTTCTTTAACAGAAAAAGAAAACAACGTAAGGAAAAATTTATAAAACAAACCAATCCGAGATGAACCCTAAGCTATGGACTGCAAACAACCAATACTAGAAAGAGTTCCAGAAAACCCCTGAGAATGACTGATTCTGACAAGGAAGAGGATGACTGCCTCAAAAATTTTCTAGAATCATACACGCTATTGTTACTTCTTCAGCTAGCATTTACATGCGGTCTGTAAGAAAGTAGGGCACAGGTACACGTGTGCAGACCTTATGCAAGCCGTGTGTACCTCTGTGGGTCTCCGAAAAAAAAAATCACAGTCAAGCAAAGAAACAAAGATAGCTAGTATGGAAGACCAGAATCTCTGTTAGTTCAAACTTTGTAGAAACTTCAAAAAACAGGAAAGAAAACCAATCTTTTAAAAATACCCAAAAATATTCCCAGGAACCCTAGAGACTTCCCCAATATGGTCGCCAACTCTGTTGTGGTGGGAAAGCCCCCTACGGACTAGCATTTAGGGTTATATTATGCATGCAGATAAGATCGAAAGAATCCTACTTCCTACCTTCGTCCCAGACCTAATCCCCATTTCTTTTAAGAAAATACATGGTTAAATGGACATTCCTTGTTCCAGACATTCGATTTCGATCCTTCTTCATGCTTGATCACTTGTTGGAAGCTATCCTCTCAAGACTGACCTGCGTACAAAACAAACAACAAACTCTACATGCATTTTTCCTACAGATTAATGGGTTAGAGATTCAAACATATATTCACTAAACTATGAAGAACTCATATAGTGGGATGGGAAAAACATTTCTTTATTATTAACTTTAATGAATCAACTTACAATGTCGAGGTTGGCCACTGCTCCGCGAACCTGATCCTGGGCTCCCCTTCAAATGTCCTCCAACTTATTTTCTTTCTATCTCTCTTTGCACAAGGATGGCTAAAGGGTTGGGACAATGGGAATGTGTAATTGGCTAGAGTTTATTTACTCTTGTTCTCCCCTCCAAATGGGACTTCTAACCCTTCTTTTATAGGCTAGAAGAAGCTAGGTATTTGGACGAACCCTCGTCCATGCATGGCCGAGAGTTTCAGTTAAATCACCCAAAGTTGTGTGTTTCGTCGACAACTTTCCTTTTTCTCATGCTTTTGTAGGTACACGTGGGTTGTTTTGTGTCAGCTAGCATGTACACGTGTGCAGTAATGGAGTAAGGCGCATGGGCCCTTATAAAAGAGGTTTTTTAAAGAGTTGTTCAACAATGCTTTGGCAAATAAGGGCTCTGAGATGGTCTGATGCCAGGTAAGCATGTATGGTGCAAATTAGGGTTATAACAATGTTCTTTCTAAAAAACACCTGTCATGCCTTTCTCATTAAGTTGTTTAAGAAATCTTGATCCTTTTTTCTCGATCAAGTTCTTTTTCAAACCCTTAATCTTGGTCATTTCAATTATTCTTGGACAACAAACACGTTAATCATAGTCTTATGCGAAAACATTACATAAAAATTTCTAGGAAAATTTTCATAATCTTAGCACAATAATTATCTGCGCAGTTTGTGGATTTGTATCCACATGGTTGTTTTTTTATCCAGGCTCATCGTTTTTCCTTTACATACCCATTGGGTGTATGATCCAAATCAATAGTTTACAATAACTATCAAGGTTTCATCTTCCTTGCGGTCATTCACCCTCCAGGCCTAGGCTCAGGCATTCCCTTCTCTACTATACAGTCCCTCGGGTGATCCATCTTGCCTTGCCAAGGTTTTCTCACACAGGAAGAACTACCCACCGTGTGCATGATCCCAATAGTTTACAAGAACTATTAAAGTCTCCTCTTCCTTGCAGTCACTCACCCTCCAGGCCTAGGCTCGAGCATCCCCTTCTCTGCTATACAGTTCCTCGACTGATCCATCTTGCCCTGCCAAGGTTTTCTCGCATAGAAAGAATTCCAAAGAATCTATTGAGTCTTACAGTCGAGGCATCCCTCAGAATTTCTCTGTCGAGGTGTCCCTCTAGCTTGTGTTACCTCAACACAACATATTTTAGGTGATCATGGCTTATTACGGGGTTCTCGTGGCTCAGTAGTAGCCATTTTTCATGCTTTTCAGCTTGACAGCCTTCCAGCTCAACAAAAGTTAAGGACAAAGGTTACTCTCCTTCACCTGGAACAAAAATATATAGGGACTAAGGTTACTCTCCTTCTCCTGACTCATTCATAGATGGGGACAAAGTTTACTTTCCTTCTCCCAAGTCAGTCTCTATTTCCTGCGATTAGAACATACCCTTTTTCTCAATTCTTCCTCAAAACTGAGAGCTCAGTCTCTCGTCTATGCACTCTTTGCATATCTTTTCCTTTCACCTATGTCATAGGCATACAAAAATTCATGAGACATCATCATAAATTTTAAATTCAAAATTTCATTGTAAATCTGTTACCTACAGATTTCCAATTCTACATTTTATTTTCATATTTGTTCCGCATAGGAACTAGATTAATAATTATGGGACTTGCCTTCCAGTAGAGGTTTGGCTCAGTAGGCAATTGGTCTTCCTTATGGTCTTACAACGCTGCCATATTCAAGACTCCTTTGCTTCATGCACTTCACATTTTTAGTGCACGTTTATAATGTCATCACAAACAATTTCAGAGTTGCGCATACTAACAATCAAATTCACTTTCTTAAAAAACAAAAATACCATTTCCTGCAGTTTGGCTCAGTAGGCAATTGGTCTTCCTTATGTTCTTACAATACTTCCATATCCAAGACCCATTCCTCCTACATTTTCAACATTCCTCAACCAAACAATTGTTAGTTTCCATGTACATTATCTTTTCAAAATCAGGCATACTAATAGTCCAAGTCATTTTCATCTATTCAAGGATACCAAGAAAAAAGGATACATCATCTGTTAATGTTTATGCCACTATTATAGTTCTTTGCATTTCAATATATAACAACAACATAAGAACAAGATCACTGAGAAATACACATTGATAAGAGACACAACATTTATCCTAGGAAACCCTCTAAGGGAATAAAACCCAGTAAAAATCCCTTATTATAGATTGCCAATACAATGTCAAGAGATAACTCAAACCAATACATAAAGTCCTCTCCAAAAGATGTGCCACTCTTCTCTCTCTCTCCAACTGGTAAATCGAAACTTGCCTTTCAGAATGAGCAAGTGAGTTGTGTGTCAAAGTGAGGCACTGGCCTCTCTATATATACAAGTCTGGCACGTGTGAAGTGTCTTCACTGGCACGACCAACCTCTCACTCTAGGTAGGTAAACCCACTTTTATTATATTTCTGGGTCTCAATAATAACTGATGAGGCCGACTTCTTATTCTTCCTATTAGAATTGTCTGTTGACCAATCCGCAAAAGGGGATTTGGTCCTAATACAATAACCGACATGATCAATCCACAATGGGGATTGATCCCATGAATAATGTATCAATAATAATAATAATACTCTTTACATTTACATTATTTCAACACTCCCCCTTAACAAGAAGGGTATTCTTCAACAACATCAGGCGAGAGAGGTTTGCATCATCAATGGCATCAGGAGGACAGTATCGTCAAAATCATCTTGGAACATTGGCTGACATATCTATAAGTCATTGGAAGTTTTCTCCATCGGCAGCATCGTCATTCTCGAAAGAATTCCATCATCATTTGCATCAATATGTATCAATATAAAATGATACCTCATCACAGCACTAGGCTGGCCCATCATAGTACTAAATTGGCTCTATGTCACAACTGTTAAGCTGGTAGCTCAGTGCAATTCAAATCTTTCTTTACATCTAACAACTAGGTCAGAAGCAAGGTATACATCATCTTGCTTTACGTCTAACAACTAGGTCAGAAGCAAGGTATACATCATCTTGCTTTACGTCTAACAACTGGTTCAGAAGTAAGGAAGACATCATCTTGCTTTACGTCTAACAACTAGGTCAGAAGCAAGAAGTCATCTTGCTTTACGTCTAACAACGAGGTCAGAAGCAAGGAACACACACATCATCTTGCTTTACATCTAACAACTAGGTTAGAAGCAAGGATTCATCTTTCTTTACGTCTAACAACGAGGTCAGAAGCAAGGAACACACACATCATCTTGCTTTACATATAACAACAAGGTCAGAAGCAAGGAGTCATCTTTCTTTACGTCTAACAACGAGGTCAGAAGAAAGAAACACACACATCATCTTGCTTTACGTCTAACAGCGAGGTCAGACGCAAGGATTCATCTTTATTTATGTCTAACAACGATGTCAGAAGGAAGGAACAAACACATCATCTTTCTTTACATCTAATAGCGAGGTCAAAAGCAAGGAGTCATCTTGCTTTACGTCTAACAGTGAGGTCAGAAGCAAGGAAGACACACATCATCTTGCTTTACTTCTAACAACGAGGTCAAAAGCAAGGAACACACACATCATCTTGCTTTATTCCTAACAACGAGGTCAGAAGCAAGGAGTCATCTTGCTTTATGTCTAACAGCAAGGTCAAAAGCAAGGAACACACACATCATCTTGCTTTATGTCTAACAGTGAGGTTAGAATCAAGGAGTCATCTTGCTTTACGTCTAACAGTGAGGTCAGAAGCAAGGAATATATATACTCCCCCTTTCAGGGAGGGTCCTTTTAAACTATACCAAGCTTATCTTGAAAGTGTTCAAACTTTACACGAGATAGAGGTTTGGTCAACACATCAACAACCTGTTCATTCGTGCTAACATACAGGAGCTTCAAGGATCCTCTTTGCACCATATCATGGATGTAATGATAGTGAATCCCTATGTGCTTCGACCTGTCATGGAATACATGATTCTCTGTCATCTTTATGCAGCTCTGGTTGTCACATAGGATCGTGGTTTCTTCCATTTCTAGGTCAAATAGATCGGTCAACAACTTTCGAAGCCATATAGCTTCGCAGCTAGCAGAACATGCGGCAATGTACTCTGCTTATGCTGTGCTGAGAGCAATACTGGATTGCTTCCTACTCTGCCATGAGATCATGGCTGATCCCAAACTGAAACAACATCCGAAAGTGCTTTTTCTGTCAGCAATGCTTCCTGCCCAATCTGAATCAGTGTATCCACTCAATGTGAAATTATAAACTCCATCATAACTGAGACCATAATCTAATGTACCTTTAACGTACCTTATCACATGTTTTGCAACCACTAGGTGAACATGTCTGGGTTCTACCAGAAACTAACTCAAGGTGTTCACGGAAAAAAAAATGTCTGGTCTGGTGTTCGTCAGGTACATCATCGATCCAATAATCTGTATGTACAGTGTGGCATCTATCAAGTCTGACGAAGTATCGACCAACAGCTTCAGCTTCGCTTCCATGGGTGTATTCATGGGTTTGCATTCTAACATGTCGAATCTCTTCAGGATTTTGACTGTGTACTTCCCTTGGTTAAGGAATATCCTCTCTGGACTCTGCCATACCTCAAGACCTAGGAAATAGTGCATTAGGACGAGGTCTTTCATCTCAAATTTTGAAGTGAGTCTCTTCTTACATTCAGTGATGAGATTTTCTTCTCCAGTTAAGAATAAGTCATCCACATACAACAATAGTATCACTGGCTCATCGTTCATAATTTTGAAGTAGAGATTTGAATCAACTTTACTCTTGGTAAAGCCCAAGCTTGTCAAGAAATTGTCTATACATCCATACCAAGCTCTAGGAGCTTGCTTCAATCCGTATAAGGCTTTCTTCAATCTATAGACATGAGACTTCATGCCTTCAACCTCAAATCCTTGGGGTTTCTCTATATACACTTCCTCTTCGATAACACCATTTAGGAAAGTTGTGTTCACGTCCATCTGGTGCAACTTCCATTTCATTTTAGCTGCAAGAGCTATGATGGTTCTAATCGAAGTGTATCTGGCTACATGAGAGAATGTCTCTTCATAGTCAATGCCTTCTTTCTGGGAAAAGCCATGAGCGACAAATCTTTCTTTATATTTCTCAATACTTCCATCAGCAACATGTTTGATTTTGAAGAGCCATTTTGATGATACCACATCCTTACTTTTTGGTCTGGGAACTATTTCCCATACATCGTTCTTTATTATGGATTGGTATTCCTCTGTCATGGAATCTGCCCATTCCTTCTTTTGAATGGATTCTTCGAAGCAGGTGGGCTCCTTATCTAGGAGATCACAGATCAAAGCCATGTAACTGGAGAATGGCTTTGGTCTTTTCACCTGTTTCGAGGTTCCGTTTGGAACACCATACTTCTCTCCATCTTGAATAAGCTCTCTTGCCCAAGCAAGCTTTCTTTTATGGGAGAAGGTCATTTGAGGAGTTTCTTGAACTTATGTTACATCATGGTCTTAAGGAGTTTCGTCATCAGGGGAAGTTACGACTTCCCTCACTAGTTCTGCAGCTCTGGGAACTTCCCTCACGGATTCTGCAATCCTGGGAATTACGGGTTCCTCTTCATATACTTCTTCAAGCTAGAATATTCTTGATTTCTTAAGTACTGCTTCTTCATCAAAGGTCATGTCCCTGTTGATCTCAATGTGGCGGTGACCTAGTATGTAGATTTTGAAGGCCTTGGAGACCTCACAGTATCCCAAAAATATTCTCTTCTTT
>ML824984.1:42378-62695 GCA_009831015.1 Picea engelmannii
AATTCATCTTCATCTATGGTGTCTCCAATCGCTTTTAACTGTTCTTTAATCTCTGAGATTCTGGAGAAATATTCTTGAATCGTTTCTCCTTTCTGCATCTTCGTATTCTTCAATTGAGATCTTAGGTTCATCTTTTGGTTGATGTTCTTTCCTTCATATAATTTTCTTAGAGAATCAAACATCTCTTTCAGAGTGTTCTTGGATGATACATAAGGGATCAGGTAGTCTTTGATTGAATCTGCAATGATTCTTTGAGCCCTGATTGAGTCCTTTTGATGCTTTGCTTTCTCTATGACATCTTCGGGTTCCGACACTTCTGCTTTGATGAACCTTGCTAGGTCATTCTCTGCAAGGATCAGACGGATCCTATACTTCCAGGCACGAAAATTGTCTATGCCTTCTAGTTTCTCAACAAGCTTTGTGCTTGCATACATCTTGTACTTGGGGCTATGAAAAATGACCAAAACTGAAAAATGCTCAAAATCAATTTTTGACCTTACCAAGAGGTGCGCTTGGCTGAGGCGAGTAACATGGTGTACTTGGATCTGATAAAATCCAACTTTTGCCTTTCCAAAATTGATCTGTGGATTTCTGGACTGGTGCTTCTGGTTTTCCGGTACCTCTGGTACTCTATTACTTCTGGTACTCTGGTTTTTTGGTACTTCTGGTACTTTGTGAAACTAGGGTTTCACTTTTCGGGAGATCTAGCCACTGAAAAGGTGCGCTGAAGGTGCCAAACTGATCCTTGGGGGAGGGTGCAACTTTCTAGGTGGTTTTCGAGCTGAAAAGCTTCACTTTTGAAAAACCCTAATTTGCAGGTACAGTAACAGCGACGTTTTTCTCTTGCGAAATATGCTTCCTTCAGGTTGGCTCTGATACCATGTTAATGTTTATGCCATTATTATAGTTATTTTCATTTCAATAGATAATAGCAACATAAGAACAATATCACTAAGAAATACACATTCACAAGAGACATAGCATTTATTCTGGGAAACCCTCTAGGGGAAGAAAACCCAGTAAAACTTCCTTATTATAGATTGCCAATACAATGTCAAGAGATAATTCAAACCAATACAGAAAGTCCTCTCCAAAAGATGTGCCACTCTTCTTTCTCTCTCCAACTGGTAAATCGAAACTTCCCTCTCAGAATGAGCAAGTGAGTTGTGTGTCAAAGTGAGGCGCTGACCTCTCTATATATACAAGTCTGGCACATGTGAAGTGTCTTCACTGGCAAGGCCAACCTCTCAGTCTGGGTGGGTAAACTCACCTTTATTATATTTCTGGGTCTCAATAATAACTGCTGAGGCTGACTTCTTATTCTGCCTATTACAATTGTCTGTTGACCAATCCGCAAAAGGGGATTTGGTCCTAATACAATAACCGACATGATCAATCCAAAATGGGGATTGATCCCATGAATAATATATCAATAATAATAATAATACTCTTTGCAGTTACATTATTTCAACATCATCCCTTACCTATGCATCATTCCAGCCTACCAAAATTTTCAAAATGTAATTTAGATATCAATTGATTTTAATGAATGAGTCAACATTCATGGCCACATTCATACCCAATTTACCCTTTCATTGATTTTAAGTTTTCCATACTTTTTGACAAGTACTTTGCCATGGTGTGTTGGATTTTATCCAAGATTTTCACCATATGGCTTATTTATTCTAATTCATTGTTGCAGGAGGGTTGTGCTTTCAACTATAGGCTGATCATGATCCCAAATCAGTACACATGAAACTCAAAAGTTTCACATGAATTCCTTTAAGCACTTTTCCTCCATTAATAACCAAGGTGCCAACACTCATGGCCACCCAAATTTGTTTTTATCTAACACCTATACAATGTGAGTAGAAATGTTGGAAGGTCCTCCTTCCCCAATGGGAAATCCATTGTCTGTCCTTTATGCAAACATGGATTTCCTTGAAGCAATTCCATGCAACATGCTATCTATGAGCACTTTTGTTTCCAATCGTTCATTGATTGGTCCATGTATTCATGACATATCTTTTCATGAATTCTTCCAAGGATTACAACCAGTCTTTACTACCAGAGGTTCATGCCTCCATCATTCAGGTTCTTCTTCTTGAATCATACCCTACTTGGGTATCCAAGGCATAACTGCCTTTCAACGTTTCATACATAAAATTAAGACCGTAATTTTTTTTAGAAGGGATTCTTACCCAATCCCTTCATACCTTGTGCCAGATAGGCATGAATATTTTTATAACGGTTATGGCTGCTAGCACCCCCTTTGATATTACCCTATCAGTGGTGCTCCATGGGGACTTTTAAAGTCCCTTCAACAATATTTCAACAAGAACCTTCTCATAGTCATCCTCTGATTGAGGCTGTTCATTATTGGCAACTGTCTTTCTCAATAGTTCCAATCTTATTTCTTTCTACACATGACATACATCATAAGCACATTAGTCATCATGTAAATTAAAATGAAAGTACCATAGCATTTAAATTAATAAAATATTTTTAGACATGTCCTAGCATCTCTGTATGCACTTCATCACATCATCCTTAATGTTTTCATGAGTGCAACACAACAGTTCTCAATTGTTTTTACAGTAATACAACCATCATCACTATGGTGTCAAAACATTTAATTTCATCATCGTACTAGCTTTCTCATCGCAGAGAAAAACACAATACACAACAAGAGAAGAATTAAGGGCTCTGTCCTTCTTCAAATTCTTTCTACATCACCTGGGACTTTTCAATCCAGCTGAGTTATTTCTAAGGCCTCATTGTCTTTTCTTTGCTTTTTCAATTTTACTCCCTGTTGGGATCTTCCTGGTCTTTTCCTTGAGTTGCCTTGGTTAGGCCTCACCCTAACCCTTTTTGGAATACAACAATATGCTTTAATAGCAAACTTTTTGTTCATAATGGATCATGAACCTGTGCATCCAACACATTACCATTCGGTTATCGGAATGTTCAATATTCATTTATTAGTCTTATACTCATTACATGATGCTTTTCAAAATGTAATCCAAGATTCTGGTATATATATATGTATTCATATAAACTTGTGGCTTACTGCTTAATTCTCAGCAGTCATTAAGGTTGTGACTTTGTTTTCCTAATAGAGTCTTCACATAGTTCCTCCACAGGGAATTCCTTCAGCATGCAACTTCCTTATTACATATCCATCATTATCTGTGCTAGACTCAACCTTGAGTTATCTTTTATCTGTTTACCAAATATTCCTTAAGGAATATAAACATGCATCTTTGTCATGTACATAATTATGTATCCATACGTATTCCGGTTTTTTTAACTTACATCCATGATGTATTTAACCATATTCATAATCCTAAGCTTGCATGTAGCTATCATAGGTATATTTCACAACCCACATACATCTTTACTTTTAAGATCAGTCAACTTAGGATTGTTCACAATCCTTCTCATGTGATTCCCAAAGGCATAATCATTTGCCTCTTATTATGACAACATAACATATTTGCACATTTACCCTTCTATGTAATCATATTAGTATTCCCCGAGGAAAGGGAATACATTCCCCTCAAGCTATTACTTGGGAAAAAACTTTCATGACTCTTCAGAATGGAGTCAACCATGCATCCATAGTATTCGTTTAATCTGGACAAGAGAAATTCTTGCTTTATATTTCCCTCATTAGGGAAACCATATGGTGCCACTACCTACAACTATACTCTTTCATCATACACATGCATCACTTGCACGTTTAATATCATTCATACCTAACTGGTATCGATATCAGGCTTCATATTAAGAAGCTTCACAATGCATTAAACCCATTCACTCAAGCATAATTAAACACAACTAAGTATTCATCATGCTAGCTTATTGCTTACACTTTTCCATGTCATTCACACACATGGACATATCAGTCTTCTATATCCCTTTTCCAAGGATCTTCCAAGCATCCTTATGATCATGTATACACATTCATGTATATGTACGTGCATCTATTGCATATTTTTACGTAATGCATTCACTTGATAGTTTAATTTCATCATTAGTGTCCTTTAGTTTGATATTTCAGTCACTTACATGACTAATCTCACAACCATATATCGTGTTGATGTTTCCTTCTCTCGTGGATATAACCAACCAGGGTCACTTTCCTCTTTATGCGACAACATCTTAGCAAAAAAACCTCCCTTTCTCAACGTCCATAGGGTCTTACCCATCTCACTTTTCTCTAGTCATGAGGAGTTATATACTCCTATTTTAATATAAAGTAGTAACTATAACTACCAAGGATCCTACCTGATCCTATCAAATTCCTTTAATCCCACCAAGGTATTAACCATTATATAATCCACCATCATCAGTGCCTGAAGTTCCAACTACCCATGCTTAGAAGCAGTGTTACAAACACCAGGTCATCCGTCCTTTGCGCTTCAGCTGCCCTTGACAGAACCCTGCCACCTTCAACTATCCACATTCAAGTCTTATTATAAATGTTAGTTAGCATATCCCTACTCTGGTAAGAGTAGTTATCACTTTGACAAGGGCTAAATAAATTCTTCTGCTGAAATTCAACAAGAATTCCCAAAATCATAGGTTCAATCTGCAGTCCTTCTCCTCAAGGAGTAAATGCAGATAACAATATCTCTTTACGCGACTCGTACATGATCCCAAGCAGGCCAAGTGTTGTAACCATGCTCTAATACCAATTTGTAACACACCCATGACGAAACATAAAAAAAATTCACTTTTTCTTAACTCTCTTTAGATTCCCCTTTCTTCAATTGCAGGTTCTTCCAAGCCGTAGGATATTTCCTGGCCCCTTTGAAGGGTTTGAGAAACCTGTGCTAGCTCTCCATGCTATCCCATTCCTTCATATGACCTCAAGTTGTGACCACATGCCTATCAAAAGGCACTTCACGACTTCACATATCGGGTATTTGCATGTGAGACAAACCCGAATCTTTCGACTCTCGAACTTCCGAACTAGAGCCTAGCGCGTACTAGATCCTCCCTTAATATTTTTCAATGTGACCCCTTGCTATGACCTAGGGCCAATCTTCTGCTCTCTAGGTCAATGGTCCACACTCTCCCACGATCCAACGGTCCCGATATCCTCTCTCGCGAATCAGGATTTTGCATTTCGTGACTTTGGAGGTTGGCTTACCTCTGTTTCCCCAATTCTTGATTTACCGATATCCGCTTTCCAGATGAACGGTTTGGATCCCTCCTTCGATCAACGACTGCGATCCTTTCACGAACTTAGACTTCATGATTTCTCACGACTCCTATCTCTGACTTCCCGAGTTGCGAGTCAATGAAACGTTAATCTCTCGCCATGCGTCCCTTCTCAATGGATGGCTAGGATCCTTTCGTGAACTTGGACTTCGCGAGTTCTCATGATTCCTATCTTTGACTTCCCAAGTTGCGAGTCAGTGAAACGTTGATCTCTCACCACACGTCCCTTCTCGAAGGACAGCTAGGATCCTTTCGCGAACTCAGAATCCACGAATTCCCACGACTCCTATTTCTGACTTCCTGAGTTATGATTTAGCGAAACACTAATCTCTCGCCACACGTCCCTTCTCGATGGAAGACTAGGAAATTGTCACGCACTCGAACTTCGCAAGTTCTCACGACTCCTCTCTCTAACTTCCCAAGTTTTGAGTCATCAAAATGATGATATCTCACCATGTGTCCCTTCTCGATGGACGACTAGGATTGCTGCGGCTCCTAGCTCCTCAAGTATTCTCCTCCTGGATTTTCTTCGAAGGGTTCTTCCTTCGAAGCTTGTGGGATTCTGCCATGTACCCTTCCCAACACCAACGACTAGGATTGACCTCGCGACTTTGGACTTAGCGAGCTCTCACTCTCCCCCTTGCAAATATTCTGAAGTCTGATCCTTCGAACTCTTGGATCTGCTGCCCCCTGTCCCCCTGACGATGGACGGTTCCGATGATTTTAGAACTTCGGGACTTCGCAAAGTGCACTCTCTTGTGCAACTCCAAAAGGTTAAATCTTCTGCACTTTCCTCTAGATCCAAAAGTTGTTGGTCCACGCGCTCAGATCTAACCACTGAGATCTGATCTCCTCCATGCATGTTATTCTAATTGTCTAGACATGGTTCCAACGGTCCAGATCTTTCACAACGCTCGATCCAACAATCACTGTTGCTCCTCCTCCTGAGATTTCACTTTCTTCCTTCACTTGGAAGATTTCAGATGTTTCAAAGGTCTTGACCTTCAGTTTACTTCCTGCGAGCCCTGATGTATGGTCTCGAATTTTTATTTCCCACCTGAGCTTATGAACTTGAAACAAGTTCGCCTCTTGGACCTCATTTGCGCTTATAAAAAGCGCTTGTCTCTTCTAAGCTTGGTCCTTAGGGATTTTCAAATTCCCACGTACTCCTTGCATTAATCTGTCTGCATCAGATCAACGGTCCACTAACTTCCTCGATCCAACAGTCCAGATCACATCGCAACTTTTGGTTTCGAAAATTTAGTCATGCACACATGATATTCTCCCGATGTGTCAACTCCAATCTCGCCAATCCAATGGTCAAGGAGGGTTCTAATAGATCCTTAGATCTACGGTCTAGGTCACATCGCTACTTCAGGTTTTGGAGGATCCATCCCCTTCATGATGATTACCAACATTCGTTGAACTTGCGAAGACTGAGGGAGTCAAGGTGCTAACGCAGGCGCCCCTTCTTCAAATCTAACGGTCGTGACAGACCTTGGATTCTCCCGAATGGGTCTCGTTCATTCACCTTCCACAAGAAAGGATATTCTCTTTCGATACTTGAATCTCGCTATTCTTCCTGAGCTTGGTTGGATCTGAAAGGCTTAAGAGCTTCACGCTCTTTCTCTTGAATGTAACGCTTGGAAGAATTCTTCTGTGCACCCCTTTCGTTCATTTCTCAGCACTAGAACTTAAGTAGTTCTCGGTCTCTGTTTTCCTTGCAGAGAGCCTATGCATATCTACACTACCTCTCCTGATCTTAACAAGCTCCATCCTCCAAGGGACTTAGAACGACTAGGAAGATAGACATGCATACATGAAACTGTACCTAGGGTCGTCGAACTCACAGTTCATGGCTCTAGCTTACGCCACCACATGACGCAAGTATTTACAAGTACAAGTCATGTCTGAACCATATAATTTCTTACTTGCCTAAATACACAATCAAGCAGAAATAGAAGGGATACAGTCTATCCATTAAGCAATCATGCACATTCTTGAAACATTTATGGGATATCCAACTTTAACTCACAGTACCACTTAAATACAAAAGATATGCGATTACTTATCTATTACAGGTGGTAGCCAACTAACTGACTGTGGGTGTTTGTCCTTCCACCCGACCATAGGCTCAAAGGAATTCATTCTTATCACTCTGGCCACCCTCATGCCAAGACATGATATCACCAGGGAACTCTCTTGGTTCTCAAGGATTCTTTCTCTACTTCAGCTTCTCCTCGGGTTCTGTTCTCTGCGAACTTTCAGAGATTTCCTTCTCACTCAGCATCAAGCTCATGACCTTCTGTTCATTATCCCCATTAGAGAGTTCTATGCATCTCCCTTACGATATTTTCCTCTCTCGTCTCCTCTCTCCTTTATGGTTATCCGTGTGTATGTATCTTACCTTCCTTTTGTCAGAAGGAAGCTCGGGTCTGCAGGTATTTGTGGTACTTCAAGCTAACATTATGCAGCTAGACCATGCTTCCATTCATGGGGGTGGTTGATAATTCAACCACCAGTCCTTTCTTCAATAACTGATTTCTCTCCTTGGGATATGAAGGAGATTTATTATCCCCATCAAGGGAAATTTGGGGTTATTTGATATAATGAACCCTCTCTTATAATTTTCTCCATCTTTCCTCTAGTGATATCATGGAAAGTACTTTCAAGGCTTCACCCCCACAGTCATGAAACTCAAACAATAATACATTTACATTGTCCACATGCCTTAGCATGGTAATCCTATTTTATGATTAATTACAAACTGGGGGAAACATGGATATTACAGTCTTGGGCTGAGGCTGCAGTGGTTGCAGTGTCCTTCTGCTCACCTTTTGATCGGGTTGTGAAGAGGCTAAACTTTGTAGTATGGGAGATTACTTTGTGGCATTGTTTTGGTGGGACAATAGTTGAAACTACCTCTGGTATTATGTATAGTTGACCCCCCAGAGTAACAATGATGCTACGAGGCTGAGACTCATAAATAGCATGAAGCCTCCACATTTATGGTTGGCCTAATAGAACTTCATAGACTTCCAATGGGGAAACATCACATAATACCTCATCCTTGAAGGGATTGATTCCATAGGACATGCAACATTGTTGGTTGGTACAAAGATCTTGACCTTGGAGAAGCCACCCGATGTTGTATGGCTACATTTGTGGTGTTGTTGGCAAATCCAATTGCTTGACAACCTCTGCTGAGATGATATTATTTTGGCTTCCACTATCAACAATAAAATGCAGTGGGGTCTCCTTCACCCACATCTGTGAATGGAAGAGTCACTCCCCCTCCTCGGGATCCTCTTATGGTTGGATTGTTGTAGTTGCGACAGTAGCAGTGGTTTCTACATCAATGATCTATCTCCTTTTATCTTTTTCTGAGTAAGGGTCCAAGTTGGGGTTTGGATCTTTATCTTTAAGCTCGGCCACCAATGACTATATTGAGCGACATTCATCAGTTTTATGCCAAGGGATGTTGTGGAACTCACACCACTTTTTGGTGTCTTTCTTAGACTTCCTGTTACCCTTCTTTGCCTGCATCTAGGACTGGCTCTCTTGAGGTTGGCCTTCCTTGATCTGTCCATGCTTCTCCCACTTACTCTGTTGCTTGAATTGTTTCTCAATTTTGACTGCATATCGATAAGCAACTCCCAGTGAGAAGATGTCCAAGAAATCCATCTATGTTTGGATGTACTTGTGTAGACCATTGTGATACTTTAAAACGAGGTGTCGCTTGGAGTCTTTGATACCCAACTTTGAGCACAAGGTATGAAATATGTTGGTGTACTCTGACATCGTTTGGTCTCTTTTCTGACACAGAGTTGTCCATCTCATGTATTGGTCATCATAGTTTTTGACAAGGTAGAACTCCTCCTTTAGGGCATCTGCAAAGGCTTCCCAAGTGGGTTCTCTCCCAAATAGTGTAGATTTATCCTTGGTGTACCTCTTCCAGTAACCTTCCCACCAAGCTTTGACATGGGAAGGGATTTAAGGAGTGTAAAGGTGATCTTTTCACTGTTGAAATTTTTTTGGACAGAGTAATAACCTTCTAGCAGATTCAACCATTTTTCTAGAGCATCTGCATCTATCTGACCTTAAAATAATGGGATATCAAAATTGACTTGTACCTTGAAGGGTGTCGCACTTGTGAAATGGTTGCTTGTTGAACATTCCTCAGCTGCGGCCATCAGTAGTCTTTGAAGGATCTTAGCGAAGTTGTCCATCATCTCGTTCCTTTGTTGCATAAGGGCTTTCTCGAGCAACGTCTTGAAAGGATCTCCTACTTTGTCATCTCTCTTTTCTTCTGCCATGGGAGGCCACTTGGGCTAGCAAGAGTGGTTTTCCTCAAGAGAAACTAGCTCGAGACCCAAATATCTATACCCTAACCTTGTCCGGGACCTGATCTAAGAAATGACGAGGAGGAGACTGCTTTGATACCACTGATCCAGATTACTTTGAGAACGACATGAAGCAAAAAATATAACCAAGATATAGCAATGCAATACACAAAAATATAGAAGCGAACACATAAATACAGTGAAACCCAACTTCTACTACTGAATAAGATAGAAAAACACTGTAGAATAGAAACTGGAAAAATGGGGTAGCTTATCTCTAAAAAAAAAGAGATGTTGGCTACACTTCATTCACAAGAATCTTTACATCACACTCCATTGCATCCTTAAAGGGCCTCCTTCACCTCAATTATATATGAGAGAGTGAGAGGAGAACAATTCCCATGATGCGTGTGGGATAAATTAGACTAAGTTTATAAAATCCCATAGGCATGTAAAATACTAGGACTTCCCAGGCAGTCACCCATCCCAGTACTACTCTAGCCTGAGTGTGCTTAACTGCAGAGTTCTAATTAGATTTGGTGCATTAACACTAAGTTGTAGGCATGTACATAAGACCATTACATGATGTATGTAATTAACAAATGAAGATGACATTACATTCCATTCCCCATCAAAAGGGTGAATGTTATGGTTTATCAAAACCACAGGCTCAAAATGGTGATTCATTGGAAAAGGTGGATGGCCATCGAGATCCATCTGGTGAGAGGAGAACAATTCCCATGATGCATGTGGGATAAATTGGACTAAGTTTATAAAATTCCATAGGCATGTAAAATACTAGGACTTCCCAGGAGGTCACCCATCCCAGTACTACTCTATCTCAAGTGCGCTTAATTGCGGAGTTCTAATGAGATACGACACATTAACACTAAGTTGTAGGCATGTACATAAGACCATTACATGATGTATGCAATTAACAAATGAATATGACATTACATTCCATTCCTCATCAAAAGGGTGAATGTTATGGTTGATCAAAACCACAGGCTCAAAATGGCAATTCAGTGGAAAAGGTGGATGGACATTGAGATCCATCTGGATCACGAAGATTCTTTGATCTTCTTGTGTGACCTCTATGTTTGCTAGTTTTTTATATATATTAACACACACCTATCATGATTTTTTATTTTCACAAGTTTTCAGCTCATTGAAGTTAATTTAAACGTTGTGAAAAGAAGGTGTCGAGATAGAGGAAGATGCCCTTTTCCCGAAACTTTTGTCCATGAACAACAAGCCCACTTTGCAAAGGTCGATCTGCAATTTCTCTCCAGGAAGAGGGCATCTTTGTAACATGCCTATCCAACTAAAATATTTGTAAGAACTGAATATTTGTAAGATGCCTATGACAGTTCAATATAGTACCAACTGATATATTTATAACATGTCTATCTAGTTGATTGTTTTTTGGCAATGACAAAAAATTTTGAAGGTTTTTATTTATGCGGATATTCTTGTAGATGCATTTACAAGTCTGTTGACCCTTGAATTTGTTAGAATCGAAACGACAACCTAACGAGGATATCAATTTTACTGTGTTTTTTATAGATGCGGTACTCCTCTTTAAGTTTTTCCTAGGATGTGTATAGTTCAAATGTGGGACTTAGAGAAAGTCTGTCATAATGACTTGAAGTAATACAAAACAATAAAAAGTGTTTTTTTTTTGTTTTTTGAAATAAAGGTTTCTGGAAAATAGGACTAGGAATCACATACATTAAACATTCAAATTAAATAAACACAATTTCCCGACATCCATCATAGTTTAAGATAAAGATTTATGAGCAAAATAAAATAAAATAAGATGATCGGCATGCATAAAGAGAACTAACTTTGCATTCCGAAAACAGTGTTACATGGCACTTTCGAGATTGTTCCCGAAATAGTTTTCTTTGAAATTTCTCAAAAAATAATAATGTATGTTACATATTCCTGGAAATTTAAATGTGTTTGTCATATAGACTGGGATTGGGGCTCCCGTGGACCATAAAATAAATAATTACAAGAAATAGGACTGTATAAAGAAGAAGTGGGCAAGGGTAGACAACAAGACTTGAAAAGAAGAAATTGGAAGTTATCAGTCTTTGGTTAGAAATTTCTATTTAAAGAGGTGGAATAAATGGATTGATAAAGAAAGCAGGATGTGATCAGTATAGACTTACTATGATGGTATCTCTCTCCCCATTTTCTATTTGTTTGATGATGCTTTTTTATTGCTCTCGTCGATGGTTACTGGAATCATGCCAACCGCTTGTTGCCCTTCGTCGATGAGCTTGTCGATTTCCCTTTAGAGACATTCTTCAATGTAGCTTTTCATGGGGGCCACATTGATCTCATGCCAATTTTTTATGTTGAAAATATCTCTTTCTAATTCCCTTAGATCAATAGAAATATCACGCAGAGCCTCTTCAATTTCTTGATTTTTTACCGAATATTCCACTAGCCAGTTGTCCACATCATCCTCATCATATTCAAGGATGTCATAAAAAATTTCAAAAGACAACCCCTTAAAAATACCAATTTTTTCATCGAAGGCTTACTTGGTTAAGAAGAAGGAGTGGAGGATTAATTCGGGGTCTTGGACCTCATTGGTACTTCCGGCTAAGTCTATTTTGGTTAGCTTTCTGAATAATTCTTCTTTCTTTGATATGACTTGTTCACATGATTGGAAAATGAGATGTAGGTTCTTAACTTTCTCTTTCCAACATGTATTTAATTGTTTGATCCGACTTGGGGAGGGGAGATCTTCTTCTCTTCTTCTCATTTCTGTCATGTTGGTGACATTGATGCCAAAAGGGACGAACGTGTCTAGATAGAAACCTTCTTCATTTTTTAAATTCACCTACAAATATTCCTGTAAGGCATGTGTCCTCGTTCCAAAAGAAGCTATACTTTTTATGTTTCCCAGGCTTCAGTAATTAGCTCCATTCTTTTCTTGATATTCTTCTCCACATAGCCTCTACACGATGTGAGGAGGATGGAGGATCCTTTTAACTTGGCTACAAGGGTGGCAGTCACGATTATTGCTAAAGGACTGGCAAGCAATGGGATAGGACTCAAAGCTTCCTCCAATTCCTTGATTCGGTCCTTTATTTTGGCATTCTTTACCTCAAGGCCTCCAATGTAATCATTAAGAGCATCTCTGGTTGCTTGGTGAATTCGAGAGATTTGGGACGAATGCATGTTCCTAAGGTTTATCTCTGAATGAGATAAACCTTTCTTATTTCTTACATCTCTGTTTTCAATAATTATTTTTAGATTCACTATAAAAAACAATGCTTTGGAATACTAAGGATTCATCTTCATCAAAAATCTCAGTCTCAACTATTTCCATTAGGGGATTATGGTTGATCACATCCCTGGGCTGATCAATGTTGGGGAATATGTTTTCGATATCAGTCTCAAGTTCCACATCTTCACTTTCAGTTCTGGTCTCTTCCGCTTCTTGCACAATGTTTTTTCTCTTCTTCCTCACAGGAATCTTGTGAGAACTATCAATTTTACCTGGAGGAGAGTTCTTATCTCCTTCTTTGTTTGAATAATTGTGGGTTGATTTCTTACTGGGGTGGGCTATTAGAGCGATGCTCTGGGATGTCTTACTTTTGGGAGTGGTAGCTGGGGATTGGACACTCTTCTCGTCGTGGCTTTTCCATGTTGTTTTTTCAATCTATTGGTGCTTTGCAATGTCTCTAAGTTTCCAACGTCAGGAGCATAAGTGTTCTTGTCATTGTCTTTGTCTTCGTTCATGAGTGTATGGATAAAAGAATTTTTGAAGCCAACTACAAGTAAATGTTCTACAAAAATCCCATTAGGGTTGAACCCTCTCATCCTTTCAACATATCTTAGGTCCAAGTTGTTGAAATGGCCTACAAATTCCTCAATCTTATTGACGTTACTGAACACAAAGTCCCCGACTTTCCAAGGTAGAGGAATGAACTAATTTTTTTCTCTTCTCATGGACAAAATGCAACCAGTAGTTGTATTGCCTTTCTATTTCTGTAAAAAACATTATGTCTGTAATGTTACATGGAAGGAAAGCAAAATTTTCCTTGGAACCAAAAATCATTATTACACTGTAATTCTGCATTTGTTCAAGTGTCCCCTTCCTATCCAAAAACTTGGTTTCCTGGTCAGACATCCGAGGATCATCCTTTCCTAACAATAAATCTTTGAAAATTGAGACAAAGTCATTAAAAACCTCATAAAAACAATGGGAGGCCTTGTGCCTCCATAAAGCATGGTACCAAAAGGTTACTAGGTCGAATTCACAGTTTGCCTTCTTGGACAGAGACAATTTTGGAAATGGACAACAATGTGCTATAGAGAAAACCAAGTAGGATGACATACAAAATTTCTTCTCTTGTTTGAATCATGACAATTGGGAGAAAATTTCAATGGAAATCAAATTCCCCCAATAAAAAATGGCTTGTTCCTTGACTGTGAAATACAAAATATAAAAAATCATGCGAGAGATGCTTATTTTGGATTCTTGTCCAGTTATTCTCGTAAAAAACCAAGAAATTTTTCGGAATGGATTTCTAAACGAAATAACCTGCAACCTTGTGATATCTTCAGGAATTGTCATCGAGTCTTCCAGGAACTCGGGTAAGAGGTCCAACCCATTATCATGTTTTTTTAGGAACCCCTTGCAGTCTTCTCCTATGAAGGTCAATGTTGGCTACGAGAATCTCAACATCTTGCGGAAGACTTGAGGTGACAAAGAAACGAGAGAGTGGTCTTGCAGTGGAATAATTATTTGGCTTGAAATATATCTCTCAGCGCACTAAGAGACCACCTCCTTACAATCAAATACTTTAGGGACACAACCTGCACGAGAAATTCCAAAGGTCCAAATTACTTCATTCTGGGCAGAAGGGGATGAGTAGTAAGAATATGCCCTGGACCACTGGAAGTCCTGGTCCTCACACCCGAAGATGTTCACTATATCTCCACAAAATTGTTGTCGAGCTTCTGCCATACGTTGATGAGAACGTCTGTTTTCTCCAGACAATGTTTGAAATGAACATTTAGAAGGGATAATATAACCCTCCGCAAATCTTGGTCCAATGCATGTGAATGGGAGATCTTCTCTAGCCTTTCTCTCATTAATGACAATCTCTACAGTTCCTACATGATGAGCTATTAGCATTAAAGATTACTAATTGCATACTTAGAAAGAAGTGCGAAGGTGGAGGGGACAACAAAGAGCAATTAAGGATTGGAGATTTTGTGAACCCGCCAACCCGACGACCCACGAAAGACATTCCATGATGTTTGAAATGAACACTCGGAAGGGATAATATAACCCTTCACAAATATTGGTTTAATGTGTATTAATGGGAGATCTCCTCGAGCCTTTCGCTCATTAATGACAATCTTTACGGCTCCTGCATGATGATTTGTCAGCATTAAAGCTTACTAATTGCATATTTAGAAAGAAGTGTGAAGGTGGCGGGGACGGGGAAGACCGATTAAGGAATTGATAAGTATGGAAAGCGGTCAATCGAGCTTCAAAATAAGGTCACAAGGAATACTCATGAGAGGTGAGGGCCTGATGGTCAAATTGTATGTTTGAGAACTTTTGAGTGCAAAATGTGTAACATAGAAGAGGGCGTGATGGGGCAGTCCAATGGTCAATTTGTATATCGCGGAACTTCGAGTTTTGTTTGTAGGTCGCGAAACAATGGAAGCGCAATCTTGAGCCCACCTGTACGGGAACCCACAATCGAAAAAGTGACTAATTATGGAATAGGGAAGCGGTCGTTCAAACTCGTTTTTGCTAATATATTGAAATTTGCAATGGATATCCCATAACTTGGCAAGATCTTTTCTGCATGTTTATGGACAAGTTGTGTAGGGATATTCAGTGTGAATGTCTCCTCGATCCTTTCTCTCATTAATGTCAATCTTTACGATTGTTTCATGATGATTTATTAGCATTAAAGCTTACTAATTGCATACTTGGAAAGAAGTGCGAAGTTGGCGGGCATGTGGAACAATGATTAGTAATTGGAGATTTCGTGAACCTGCCAACCCGATGATCCGCGAAAGAGATTCCAAGAAATGGCCAAGTATGGAAAGCGGTTGGATGGGTTCAAAATAGGGTGACAAGGGATCCTTAGGAGACATGAGGGCCCAATGGTCAAATTGTATGTCTAGAAACTTTTGAGTGCAAAATGTGTAACACAAAAGAGGGCATGATGGGGGAGTCCGACGATCAATTTGTATATTGTGGAACTTCGTGTGTTGTTTGTAGCTCACGAAACAATGGAAGTGTAATCTAGAGCTCGCATGCCCGGGAATCCGCGATTGAAAAAGTGGCTAAGTATGGAATGGGGAAGCGGTCGGTTGGAGTCATGATATAAAAGCATGAGTGGAAATGTGAACCCGTGAGTCCGCCAACCCGTGCACTTAGACATTTTTGGAAAAATGACTAAGTAACCACAAAGAGAAAGTAGAGGGGAAAAAGAAAGGGGAATTCAGTTAAGTATAGAAGAGGTAAAATAAGGGGATAAAAGAGAGTGGGAAAATAGAAAAGGGGAGGGAAATTTTCGGAAGCGGGAATTGGTCTCAAACAAGCCCCATTGTTGCAAAATCATCATTTTCTAGTGCAATATTTTATACACATACTAGTTTTATATTGTGTTTGTATCATTAAAAAGGGTGTGAGCAAATGAAAATATAAACCATAATTTGATTTTTGGCTATAACTATGTATAGTTGATTTACAGGTGCTATTGATGTTTGGATTTTGTAGATAACAGTGGGTTAGGATAATTTTTCATTCTTACTGTGATAAGTAACAATTTTTTCCAATTCAATTCTCACACAAAAAAATTATGTGATCCCATAATATTCATCTTTGTTGATCCGATAATAGGGAGGTTGATTTGGTAGATTGGGCTATTGGTCATTTCAGGTGACTGGGGTGCATCAACTAATGCTTTGATGAAGATTTGTTTTTATTGTAACCTGTGGGAGTAATTGTGTTTTTGATAAATTGTTTAATGCCTTGAAATATTATTTTAAGTATTAAACTTCTTGCAGTAGATCATTCATTGAATAGTTTGTTGTTTCCCTCTGTTTTTACCTCTATTATTTCACTTGTCTGTCATTACTCTTCTACCAGCCAAGGAGAACCCTCATCCATATCATCTTGCCAATTTGACCATGCTTTTGTCTTGGTGAAACAACTCTCTAACTCACCAACAAATTGAAAAGAACGACCATTCCAAATTTCCGATGGCCTGGCTCTGCCCTTTAGCACTCAGGTGCAGACTTTAGGAGCAACAATAACTATGAAGTCAATTAGATAGCTCTACAAGCTCTTCAATCAAAGAATAGAGAAAGTGAGTCATAGTTATACTTTCTAGGATGTGTTTGCATAAGAGAAGCATCGAAAAGCTATAGAGAAATCAATGGAGGGTTGTTGAAAAAAACTTATTGTATTGTCAACTTGACCGTAAGTATAATAATGACAAACTTGAATTTTAATATTGTGGTTGATTTCATAGTCCCATTTGACTTCAACTAGCATATATCATTTTTTTTTTCAAAATATTTGCGAAGAAGAAATTTGGTAATTTCATTAATAAAGTAAAAGTGTTCAAATAGAAGCTAGGGGATGTACAACCAATAATATGCTTCTTTTTCGAGTGAAGGAATCAAGGAAGCGAGATGGAAATAAGAGATCTTTCATTCAGTAAGGTTGAGATGAGAATGAAACTTCTTGGGCAAGGCCCCAACTCCCACATCATAAATTAGTATTGCTGTGTTTTATCTACATTACAAATGGAATTGAATGCTAGTTTGAAACTGTGTGTGAAATTCATTTATGTTTCCGTAGAAGCCTCATGTGATCGACACAATGCATTGTCATATAATTGTTCCATGCTTAATATTTGATCAAATTACTTGAGTCAATACAATATTTAAGAATTACAAGACTATTGAACCATGCAAACGAGAAGAGGTGTTAAATCCAACAAAGAAGCCCCAACCAAGATTCGAAGGCAATTTTTTAATAGTAAATCTATAAGAAAAATAGTGAGTAATATATATTTATCAATAGACATTGGATTGAGTTCTTTGCAGCGAAGCATTGAATATAATTGTCATAAATATAGGTAGAGGAGTTACAAAAAAAAAAAACATGCATACAATTTTGTGTTGTTCATCTAGTGCAACAACATGCGGAAGGCATCGACAAGCTCTTGAACATGCATACAAAACTAATTGTCATGATTTTTTAGGAACTCCTTGCAGTCTTCTCTTCTGAAGGTTAATGTTGGATTTGAAAATCTCAACATCTTGCGGAAGACCTGAGCTGACAATGAAACATGAGAGTGGTCCCACAGTGGAATAATTCTTTGGCTTGAAATATATCTCTCGGGGCACCAAGAGACCACCTCCTTACATTCAAAGACTTCAGGGACACAAACTGCATGAACAATTCTAGGGGTCCAAATTACTTCGTTTTGGGCAGAAGGTGATGATTATTAATAATATGCCTTGGACCACTGGGAGTTCTGGTCCTCACCCCCTAAGATGTTATTTGTATCTCCACAGAACATTAGACTGGTCCCGTAATTGAATAATTATTTAGCTTGAAATATATCTCTTGACGCACCAAGAGACCATATTCTTACAGTGAAAGACTTCAGGTGCACAGCCTGCACTAGGGAAAAATCCAAACCCTAAAAATGAAAGGAAAGGACACATCTTTGAGGGCCAAGACCACCATGCTAGTCGATAGACTCAAACTCTTGTGTTGTAAAGAGACTATTGCGTTCAATGTCAGTTTCTTCTCTAAAACCCCTTCCTTTGGTCTTCTTAGGGCCACCATCGTCGTGCTACGAAGTGTGCCCCATTATGGTGGATTTCAATTTGGGGGTAGGAGTGGGAACAACATCTGCATTGCCATCATCCATCGTCGTATCATCGTCCATCAGATCATCTTCTTCCGGCTCAAAATCGACCGCATCAACCTCTGCGCCGACCATTCTTTCATGCTTTTCTGCAAAATCCTTGAAATTTGGAGTGGGCAATGGATATAAAAATCGAATGCAAGATATACACGTTTATAGGGTTACAAAACAAATAAATGCAAGGGGGGCAGGATATACACGTTTATAGGGTTATAAAACAAATAAACGTAGGGAGGTTTTTCTGAGCAGGGGGGGTTGCCTTGGAATTATTTAGCTTGAAATATATTTGTCGACGCACCAAGGGACCATCTCTTTACTTCCTTCTGGGCGGAAGGGGATGAGTAGTAAGAATATGCCCTAGACCACTGGAAGTTTGAGTCATCATGCCCGAAGGTGTTTACTATATCTCGACAAAACTGTTGTCGAGTTGTTGCCATAAGTTGACGAGAATGTTTGTTTGCTCTAGATGATGTTTGAAATGAACAATCAGAAGGGATAATATAACCCTCCACAAATATTGGTTTAATGCATATCAATGGGAGATCTCCTTGAGCCTTTCGCTGATTAATGACAATTTCTAGGGTTCCTGTGTAATGAGTTGTTACCATTAAAGCTTAATAATTGCATACTTAGAAAGAAGTGTGAAGGTGGTGGGGACGATGAGGAGAGATTAAGGATTGAATATTTTGAGAAGCCACCAACCCGACGATGCACGAAAGAGATTCCATGATGTTTAAAATGAACAGTCGGAAGGGATAATATAACCCTCCACAAATCTTGGTTTAATGTGTATTAATGGGAGATATCCTTGAGACTTTCACTCATTAATGAAAATATTTACGGTTACTGCATGATGAGTTGTTAGCATTATGTTGATTTTTCAACGAGAAAGGTTTAAGAATGAAGTTCATTCCATTTTATCATTTTACTTAAACCATAAACAATTGTGTTGCAACAACCAAGATCACAAGAAGAAACACCATGCACAAGTACACAAGAAGTATCATGGGAAACTCTTCTCAACAAGGGAAGAAAATCCAACCAATCCTTTTTTGTATTCTTCAAGAGCAATACCTCCACCACCAAGAAAACCTAGCACACAAAAGGGTGCTCACAAACCCTAGAAGACTAGCACCCAAGAGAGGTGCGCACTTTTCCCAAGAAGATGTACTTGCTGAAATTTCCAAACTCACACAAAATATATTATTCCTCAATGGGGAATTTACCTTTACTTATATTAGACTGAACCTGTCAACATAAGTGTCTATTGGCACAAGAGGGTCGACCTCTCTAACTCACAATATATTTAATAATAACTAGATTAATTATCTTTTACATTAATTATCATTTATGTTAAGGTGGGTCCGACCTGTACCCTTTACATTACAATTAGGGTTACATGTAAGTCTGACTCTTGAAAAATATAGCAAGGGATATCATACACCCACTCGTGTTCAACCACTAGGGGCACATCCATAGGGATGTCCATATATCTATATCACCGTGTTTCACAGGAGAACCACACTCACTAGTGATCAACCACTAGGATCACGTTCACTTGTGCTCATCCACAAGCATGTCCAACTCAACAGATCTTCTTTCCCACTGCATTACATAGGAGAGTCATATGGAGTTCATAATCTCAACTCTCTACTCAGAGGAGGCTAATACATCATCTTCATCTCTGTCTCACAACGATGCACCCATCTCATGGGAATTCACACGTTCACCTTGTGCTCAGCCACATGCACGTCCAACTCAACAAATCTCCTTTCTCACTACATTACACAGGAGAATCATCTG